>NMRB01001123.1:188058-224671 GCA_002633025.1 Notospermus geniculatus | reverse complement strand
TAACAATTGCTTTGGCACCTTCTTGCACCAAAATTATCTTGCTGTCCTTTGAACTGATTTTTTGGTGAAAGTTTGAATTTTCATCAAAAAAAATGATTTTTTATTCGGGATTTGTTGGTGATCGCACCTATGCCATCTTGAAGCACACTTCTGAGTAGAATCCAGCTTTCGGATCCCATGGATCTGTAGGGGGGACAAAGTTACAGAGGGACTTTTGCAGTGATTTTGTTCGGTTAGCCAAGTTCGATCTTCCACGTGTATCGCAGGCCCGAGTGGACACAATTCATATTTAATGTCCACATTAATTCCAATTTTATATCCACATTAAATCAAGAATTTATATCCACACTAAATTAACCAATTGCTGCTGAGTTTTTAATGTGGATATAAAATCGCACTACTTATTTAATGTCCATATAAATTCGTATTTTATGTCCTCATTAAATCACGAATTAATATCCACATAAAATCGACCAATCACGGATAAGGACTTTTGGACGGATGAGAGTGTTCTAGATCGCTTCCGTCCACAATTCCATCGCGGATTTTTGGACGGAAGCGATGGAATTGTGGACGGAAGCGATCGAGAACACTCACATCCGTCCAAAAGTCCTTGGTGAGGCGCGTATCAGATATTAAGCTGATAAGAACAGATACTTTTTTTTTCATAAAAAGTGTGTGGTTTATTGCACATAGCCCGTAACGGAAAATAACATGTGAAAATTACAAAATTATAAACTAGATCAAACTAGACCAAACTAAATCAAACATTTCGAACCTGAACACAAATCAATGACGTATTTACATGGAACACAATTTTTACATAAGACACAACTTTTACATAAATAATAGAGTTACGGGCAAACATAGAAACTTATTTTACTTTACTTTACTTTACCCACAATTTTGAAAGTGTTCGTAATCCAGTGTGTCAGTGTGGGTCCAGGTCTCAAACTACCAAGCACTTGTTCTTCCATTGCCCTCTTTTGGATCACCTACGTCATAAATTGTTTACCGACCTCGGTCTGCTGCCTTTGTTTACATTCTCCTACAATAGCTTCCCAAACAATGATGACAGGTTGCGGGTTTACTCTTGGGGATGCAACAGTCTCCACTTGCAACTAACCGTGGTGTCATGAAATCACCTGCCAAATCTGAGCCGAATCGAAGCATCACAGACGCAGTGCGGCGCCGGACAAAATTCGGGCTTAGCGTATTATAATATAGATCTGCAATGATTGGATCATCCGATGCCTGATGGGAGGGCCCGTGGGTTCGATTCCTAAAGCCTGAAACACACGAGAGAAATTAGCTGAGCAAATGTTATTAGAGGATTTTTACTCAGTCAAATTTCCTCTCGTGGCCCCCTTTAAAACTGCATCTGAGAAAACAAACCCGGTTGTATACAGGATCTAGCATTAGATACAGCAGCATTAAAACACTTAGCATCCGAGCTTAGTGGAGGATAATATGACAATAGGAACTGTCAGTGAGTTGACCACTAGGTGTCACTACGGCCCAATTCAATGCATCTAGCGGACCCAGTCATTATTGATCGAGCAGCAATCACGTTGATTTTCCTGTACATTGGTCCGCTAAGACTTTGCTGCCATCTGTTGGCAATATGCGCGGCTGACTGCTCCTATTGGCCAAGTGACCAAAACGTGAATGCACCTAACGCTCGACCATGTAGGCTACACAGCCATATTTTCCTAACTCGCATATCAAAATCATTTAATGATTTAGCTCGTTACCGATCATCTCATTTTCAAAGGCGTTTTTCCTGCTCCGGCAAAACAGACTTCATTGTGCACATTCGACGTATGCAGTGCATTATCAGTTCAGCGACATCTCGGCCTCTTCAGTTGATTACAAGTAGGCCTAAGCCTAGAGGAGACTGCTGCAGCACTGCCTATATGTAATTATACGGTCTTCGATCTTTGCAAGTACAGGTCTGAGAAAATAATCTTTTTTCGCACATATGATGTACATGTATCACTAGATGCATCAGCATCAGCACCCGTGCAAAGCATATCGGCCAATATACGTGGAAAAAAATTAAAGCGCGATTGCTTTTTCCTGTCGAATCTATGTAATTAAATACGAACTTTAAATAAAACCCGACAGTCGTATTTCCATATCTAAATGCAACAAAAATAGATAAGAGACGGATTTTGATGCAACATATCAAATGACTCGCCACCTTTTTGTGCTGTGATCGGTTATCAACGTTCTCATTGGTTCGCGTATTCAAGGTTAATTCTACCACCACAAGTTTCATTGTGGTTGGTGGTATCGCATTGATTTTATTTCTGAACAAAATTTTGCAAATATAACAAAGGGCCGTATGCACGGGTCGGACTTCAGCCACACTTTCATTAAAGTCTGACTTTCTCAATGCTTCAAGCAAAGAGAAAGTCTAACTTCAGCTATACTTTAGGCTAAAGTCCGACCCGTGCATACGGCCCTTAAGGCCCGTTTCCACTATAGCGGATTCTGCCGCGTCTTGCGGCGAGCGGAGCGGTTTTCACAGGCATAGGGGTAATCAATAGGCCATTGTGCTGTTAAACCATCGAAGGATTATCCAAAGCCCTGTGAAAACCACCGCCCCGAAATCCGCTATAGTGGAAACGGGAATTAAGAAAGGGCCAAAATTTCATTATTCGCGTTACACGAATGTAGTTCACTTACCCGAAATCGATTTACATGTAGCTCAACGACATCTCGGTCCTCGTCAGAGTGACAGGAGCGGCCATGCCCTGTAAAATTGATAGAAAAAGGCATCAGAACTAAGATTCCGTAGGTACACGGTCGCTAGAGGAAATAGCCACACTCTGCACGCTAGTGTACTTGCTAGTACAGGAGAGGGCTACTTCTTCATTTGGCCATGATTTAGCTAACATACTTGGAGAACGGATGAATTCTGAAATAAATGTCACGGTGGTTCTGATTGGTCAAAACTGAATCTATTTTTACAAATCAGTTTTGCGGCTGCGTGGAAAAAAGGGACGACAAAATGGAAGATAAACGGAACAACGTGTCTACATATTCCGAGGCAATGGGGCGCGTTGACCCGGAAGTGGAGATTCTCCACACGGTGTATTACGTCATATCTCACTATGTCTGGATACCCATCATGCTTTGGGGTCTCACTGGAAACCTCCTCTCCATTCTTATTACACTTCAAAAGGACAACAGGCGAATTTCGACGTGCAGTTACATGACAGGTCTGGCTATGGCCGATTCGTCTGTTGTTATTGAAGGTATATGGTCCTTTGCAATCTTGGCGTTTGGAACTGGGCAAATTTCTGAATTTGTTATGAAGTAAGTACATTTGCATCATTAGATATTCACTGAATGTCGTGAGAATCATTGTTATATCAGGACTTTCATCTAGCGGTACATATAATGGGGTGCCGGTGTAACAATAGGATCTTTTGTTCCTGGGACAGTTTTTCCTGGGGACATTCTTTCCCTTTACACCGGCAAACCTCATCCGCGACGCGGCGGTGACTATCAACGTGGGTAGAACTGCGTCATTGAAAGTGAGGCTAACGTTATTTTCCAATTAATTCTGAATAGCACACCCTGTTTCTAGGCCAAATATAACTAAAACGTTGCACTCAATTTCTTATTTTACTTTTCTGTCATTAAATACAGAACTGCTAAAATACATCTTATTGCTTTCGAGCAAAAATCTCTGCGGGAATGTGATGAGTTTAATGGATAAAGTTCACCATTTTAGCGTAAATGACAGGCCAATGACCGACGTCATGGGTTGTGAATGACGCACGTTTTGTAACGTCAGCATGACGCACGATTCCTGATGACGTTCAACAATGGCAAAGCATGCGCACTTGCGTTTTACCCAGGTTGATGACCAGCGCCTCCTTTTTGTTTGCCGGTACCCCATTGACTTTCCAAACTTTTTCGAGGCATCAATGGCTCCTAACAGGATCCTGTTCGGAGCCCTGATAGCCTAGTGGTTTATGACGTCCGCTAGCTAGCAGCAAACTGGCCGCCAAATCTGGCGTCCAGAAGCGTTCAACTGAACACCTCTCGACGCCAGAGTTGGCTGCCAGTGGATCCTGGTGAGAGCACACCTGCCCAGATTTGGCGTTCAGTAGCATCTTTTCGGGCCGCTTGCGCGACAATTACCAGTGCTGCCATCTCCATTGAGGCTGCCATGTTGCAATCATGTGACATCAAGACGCAAGCTGATTGGCCACAGCCTCGCCGCCGACTCCAAGTCTGACTGTCATCGGTAGCACACTTGGCTGCTTCAGGCGTTCACTGGCGTTCAAAATGAAACATGTTTGATATCTGGAGTTTCTGGGAGGTCAGTGGCGTCCGGCGGCGTTCTCCAGATTCCATTCGTAGCACATTGGTGTTTTTTTTCTGGCGTTCGGACATTGGCGTCGAAAAAATGCCTCTGGACGCCGAAGTTGGCGGCCAGTCTGCTGCATGCTTTAGCACGTAGCAGGTCAGGGTTCGAATCCCGGGTCATGTTGGAGTAATCATCCCTTCAGTCTGCCGCACGGCAGTAAGCGTGGTGTCTCGTACCTTGTACATTTGTAAGTGAAAGTAAAAGACTCCATCCAAGTGTGGAACATGAGAAGTTTGAGATGGCTTCTTCCGTGCTTACCAGGGGCAAGAATGCTACGATTTCAGAGGCAGGGGCATCATGCCATGTGAATCCTTTCTGGCATTTCCTGGTTTAAAGTTAAAATGCTGAAGTTAAAATGAGCATACGGTCGTTTTCGTAACATAATCCACGATAAATAGCGAGGTTGCGCACTTTTCCGACTCCGACTCCGACTTCAACTACGAGAACGAATTGCAGTCCGCTATGGACATCCTTGATAAAAACGATGTGATAGACGTTTGCAAATCGTAAAATGCCATAACTTTGTGGCAGAATAATTTTGACTCGTAATCGGAAGTGCGCATCAATCGCAAATATCGTAGTCGTCATAGTCGTGTCTCAAAGTCGTAACGACTTCAATATTCATTATTTATCCGCACTTCCGATTTACTAGGCCATTTTTTTCTGCCTTCAATTTATGGTGTGTGACGAATTGAAAACTTCTATCACATCGTTTTTATCAAGGATGTCCATAGCGGACTGCAATTCATTCTCGTAGTTGAAGTCGGACTCGGAGTCGGAAAACTGCGCAACCTCTTTTAGTTAATACTATGGCAGATTTACCGGTACAGGTATTCTGTACGTCATTAAAATATGGTAACATTTTCAGGCTGATGTGGTACCAAGCCTATGCGTTCGGTATCTTGTCCGGTTTCTTCTTGGCCGAGATGACCATTGACCGGTTAATCGTCGTACGGTTTCCGATGGCTGCCCACAGGCTCTGCACGACACGTCGGGCCTGTTTGACGATGAGCGTCACCGCCGTGCTTATTCTAGGGTTGAATCTTTATATTTTCTTTACCTACAAAAACGTTCAAGACGAAGACACGGGTAAGAGAAGAGTCCCTGACCAGACCTAATGCGAGACCAGGACCAGCTAAACTCGCAGTAGTGCTCCAGACACCTGCAGCCCCTGTTGCCAATTAGGGCGCCGTACTAGGCCATGTCGAATTAGCGGAACCAGCGGAAACAACGGAACCAGCGGAACCTGGTCTGCAGCCGATAGAACGAACACGTGACTCGTTGTTGCTTCGTTTAGCTATTAGCGAGGTTGCGCACATTTCCGACTCCGACTCCGGCTTCAACTACGAGAATGATTGCAGTCCGCCGTAGACATCCTTGATAAAAACGATTTGATAGAAGTTTTTAATTCGTCAAACACCATAAATTGAAGGCAGAAAAATTTGGCTTTATAAATGGGAAGTGCGGATAAATAATGAATATTGAAGTCGTTGAAGTCGTAAGCCAATTCGTTACGACTTGAAACACGACTATAATATTTGCGATGTATGTGCACCGCTTCCAATTACAGGTCAAAATAATTCTGCCACAAAGTTATGGCATTCTACGATTTGCAAACGTCTATCAAGTCGTTTTTATCAAGGATGTCTACAGCGGACTGAAATTCATTCTCGTAGTTGAAGTCGGAGTCGGAGTGGGAAAAGTGCGCAACCTCGCTATTGACTGAAAGCAACACGCGACTCGGTGTTGCTAAGCAACACGCGGCTGCAGTCATGATGTGCGATTGAGACCTACGTGTAGGCCCCAGGCATGCTAGGTCTACGCTAGGCCACCGGTAGGCCTACATGGCCTAGGCCTACCGTAGACCTAGTTTTTTCGGCGCCTAACAATTCGATTTGAACAGTGCAGTTATTATTTAAAAAACAACATTATGTTTTTCCTTCAAGTTCCGCTGGTTCCGCTAATTCGACAAGGCCGCCGTACTAGCACCACACGGCGTCGTTGCGAGCGTTGTGACCGAAGTTTCTTTTTTTCTAATGTTATTTCAGTTTATTTCTGGCATGAAAATAACCCGTTTGTTTTGGTCACCCGACATTAAATCTTACATCATCTTGTAGTAGATGAAAATTTCTCTAATTTCATTGCTTTTTTCCTTAAAACGACGAAATGTGATACCGATAAATGCATACATGTACGTTTTGTCTCATTATTCCTGTAGAAAAATGTACTTGCATGTGAGGCTTTTGTTCTTCTACGCCACTGGTACAAAATAAGTTCATTGTGATTCACGATCAAGTCATTGTTTGCTAATTTGCTGTGTCACGACGTGACGAAGAGTACGTCACGTCCGTGACGCAACAAATTAGCAGGCGGTGACCATGGTGACAAGGGCTTTGTGAATCAGACAAGGCTATAATCTTATTCCACAGGCGCCACCATTTTCCGGATGTCGGTGAACAACCCGACGCTGGAAGCTCTGGGAAATTCATCGCAATTAGCAATCGGAACTATCCTTCCTTTCTGCATAATCGTGGTCTGCAATATTTGGATCATCTCCGTGTTGCATTCAGCATCCAAGGATAGAGACAAAATGGGCGTCAGTAAGGAGGGACGAGAGACCAGGCAAAAGGAGACGAATTATTTAACCAGAATGTTAATTCTTGTCTCACTCGCCTACGTCGTGACGTCAATTCCATACAGAATGTATGACGTCATCATCGGCCTCGAAGAAGTGAAACGTCACTATAACATGAAGGAAGAGTACTGGCAGTTACGATTCCACATTCAGCATTACGTCATTGCCTATTTTTGGCACATGAATTATGGAATTAACTTTTATCTGTATTGTATAGGAGGTGGAAAGAAATTTAGAAAGGATGTTCGGGAAAGATTGAGAAAGGTGTTATTTTGTTGTTTGGCGTAGGAATTCCCTGAAAGAAACCTCCTTATGAAAATTATACGCTTTTTACACTTTTTTTTGTGGTCAGTATCTAGCACCAGTAACATTACAATACTCGTCACCTGTGCTAGGACTAGCATCAGAGCGCCAGCATTTTCTTGCGATTGCCTCCCTTTGACGCAGCGATTGGCCGACCAGGCGGCAATCGCAACTTTTGCAGGTTGCAATGAGATAGACGGGAACCTTTCTTTAATATAAGGGCGTTTTCGCAAAGCCCCCGAAACGCCAACGCGAACGCCAAACCCATTGTTCGATGCCACGAAGAGACCTCGGAACAAAAGGATAGACGTTCCCGTTGGCGTTTCGGGGGCTTTGCGAAAACTCCCTATAGTTTTCGCAAAGCCCCCGAAACGCCAACGCGAACGTCTATCTTTTGTTCGGTACGGGTACTCTCTTCGTGGCATCCAACAATAGGTTATTAGGCGTTCGCGTTGGCGTTTCGGGGGCTTTGCGAACACTCTATATTAAGATTCCATGGACCATGTGCTCACCCGGATGAATGTACTAGAAGAACGAACAACTAGTGTCAAGTCAATATGTTCCGGGGAAACATCAGACAGGAGTTATTGCATTTTTTATGTTTCCCTTTTTACCAGCTAGTGGCCAAGCCAAGAATCAAATCGGACCGAAAGTTGGTGTCATCGGTCATCTAAAGTAGCGGTATATGTGTTGGAAAGTTTCAAGTCAATAGCCCCGCTGGGTACGAAACTTGCCCTGCTAAAGCCTAGGTCACATTATCCACTCCGAGGCCCGTACGGCGAGCAAAAACAGACATTTTGGCCAATTTCTACGGGGCCCAGTTTGATCTAGTTTAATTTCCGCTTATCCATCGAGGCGATTTCGGTATAATTCAGCTTTGATCTGAGTTTCAGTCTGAAAAATCCACAGCAAGCCGCTGGGTGGGGAAAATCGTACGGCGCCCGGTGCATTTGTGACCTAGGCTTAACGAACGACGACGAAGCTTATCAGCTTTAAAACACTGAACATCCAAGCCCAGTACAGCACAAAGGCCAACTGATCGGCCAAATCGGCAAAAACTGAACGTTGGCTGTGTGCAATTAAATCACTCCGAAACGCTCGGCCGTCTCGACAGCCGTGTTTTTCTCGCCAACATATCAAATGATTATAGCACCTTTTTTTCTCTGATTGGTTTATCAAGCATCTCATTTTTGTTGTTGGCATTCAACGAATGCAGTGCACTTATTAGTTCAGCGACTCTCGGTCCTCTTCAGCTGATTACAAGTAAACCTAGTTATTGCCAGTTGCACTGCCTCCTATTCCTTGGTAAAGCCGCCCATACCGGTTCAATATTATTGCACAAATATGAGGACAAAATGGGCGATAATATGGAGTTTTCGCATAGCCCCTGAAACGGTAACGCAAACGTCTATCCTATTGTTCGGTGCTCTCTTCGTGGCATAGAACAATGGATTTGGCGTTCGCGTTGGCGTTTCGGGGGCTTTGTGAAAACACCCTATTGTTGCCAATCTTTCTTCCACCCGTCATGCCAGAAGCACTGCCCTATTTTGGCACCATATTGTGCAATAATATTGATCGTGCATGGTAGCTTTAAAGGCATTATCTCTAAAATTAGTGTCGTCCATGGTTGATAAAAGTTATAGCGACTGCATGCATGTGTACTTCAAAGTACAAGAGAGGACTACAGGGAGGTTTCGCAAGCGCCCGGTTAGGCCCTACTACGACATTTATCTATTGTGTGGGTATACCCAAACAATATCGTCGTCGTCGTATGGCCTAACCGGGCGCTTGCGAAACCTTCCTAGTTTCTTCACTTGGGACGTGCTTTAGCCGAACACAAGTGCAGAAAGGGCGAGTTCGGAACTTAATGACTGAGTGACTCTGATTGGTCAAAACTGAATCTATTTTTAGAAATCACCGTCGCCGTCCGGCTGCATGGACATAAGGAACGGAGAAGATGTACGGCCGACGAAACAACACGTCTACATATTCCGAGGAAATTGGGCCCGTTGACCCAGCAGTGGAGACTCTCCGCGCGGTGTATTACGTCATATCTCATTATGTCTGGATACCCATCATGCTTTGGGGTCTCACTGGAAACCTCCTATCCATTCTTATTACACTCCAAAAGGACAACAGGCGAATTTCCACGTGCAGTTACATGACAGGTCTGGCTATGGCTGATTCGTCTGTTGTTATTGAAGGTATATGGTCTTTCGCACTCATGGCATTTGGAACTGGGTCAATTTCTGAATTTGTTATGAAGTAAGTGCGAGCAGATTGGATGTTCAGACAGTGTTTGTAATTTCATTGGTCAGAAGGCACCTTGACGCGAGGACGCTGAACGCCGCTTTGCGGCAAATGGGCGAAGCGCTACTGAACACTACCTCGGGTCACATGGATTCATAACGTACATCACACTTGCGACTGGAGACTAGTCGCCACTGAGCTACTAGACTGGTACCCGGTCTTCTTTGGGCAGCTTGCATTCGAAGACCGGTGAAACCAAATGATCTGAGCCGGAAATCCGGCTCGTGACGTAATTCTACAGCATTCTACAGCAATGCATTCTCCCGAACTAAATATAGACCAGCGGGCGCCATGATGGTTTTATGCATTTGCTTGCGTCTGTCCTAGTATTTTCAATCAGGACAGTGTTCGGTCTACTGAGCTACCTGGCGACTGGGAGGATTTAGCTGGAACTGGAGGTGACTGATCAGTTGCCAGAAACGGTCGATGTACGCACCCTCGCGACTCGGTTAAACCGAGATTTCGCCAGTCGCCGCCAGTTGCACATGTTCAACTTTCTAGTGACTAGTTGTACCCAGTTTCTTTCAGTCGGCTTGCGACTGATCAGTGCCAGTTTTCTGAACAAAACCGAGTCTCATCGAGTCTCAACGCCCCGGATGTTACTCCAGTTGCTGCCAGTCGCAAGTGCGATGTACGCGGTCAGGACATGACCGGGATTGGATCCTCCTAGTTTTACTGAGTTGCTGAATTTGCGATGTGCGCGCAGCGCGTACATCACCAGTGACTGATCAGATCAGTTCTCCCAGTCGCAAGTGCGATGTACGCCTTGCTTTACAGACGAGACGACCTAATCAAAACATGTCGAAATGGTTGTTCTATGCGGTTTGAAGGCGAAATTTCTTTAATACGGTGTGTTTTAAGCTTTGAAATTTATCTTTCGTTGCCACTTTGTAGCAACGAAGTGGGAACCTCACTATAAATGCCTATACAGCGGAAGAAGCATGGCAAATTCTTCCTGTACTGGGCCCGGTTGCACAAAACTCACGATAGCGCTAACTTGGTGTTAGCGCTAACTTTATGTTAGATGACGTAAAAATCCATTGTCTTTTTACGTCATTTAACATAAAGCTAGCGCTAACACCAAGTTAGCGCTAAACATGAGTTTTTTGCAACCCAGCCCAGGCATTCCGAGTACCCACTATGCTAATATTTTTCAGGCTGATGTGGTACCAAGCCTACGGTTTCGGTATCTTGTCCGGTTTCTTCTTGGCCGAGATGACCATTGACCGGTTAATCGTCGTACGGTTTCCGATGGCTGCCCACAGGCTCTGCACGACACGCCGAGCCTGTTTGACGATGGGCGTCACCGCCGTCCTTATTCTAGGATTGAATCTTTATATTTTCTTTACGTATAAAAACGTAGCAGAGGAAGACCCTACGGGTAAGAGAAAAGCCGTGAAGCACACGGCTTAAGACGGTTCTAACGATAGAATACGACCCCTTTGGTCGTATTCATAAAGCGGTTCTATAGTTAGAACCGTCTTAGGCCGGTTCGGTTCCAAGTAACGTGGTTGACATTACTTGGAACGGACCTAAGACGGTTCTAACAATAGAACCGCTTTATGAATACGACCGCTTTATGAATACGACCCCTTAAGTCTAAGTGTGACACTTATCCTTTGTTCAACACAAAAGATGAGTATCACAGTTAGACTTAAAGTATTTTTTATGAATATGGACCCTGAACGCTGAACTTCGGCCCGGAATTGGTAACTACGAAAATTATGATCGTGTATAGAGGCTAACCGCAGGCCGATGTACACAGTGTAGTACATGTATGTACACAAAGTAATCTTATTCATGCACAGGCGAGATAACAACACGTTTCCGTATGTCGGTGAACAACCCAACGCTGGAAGCTCTCGGAAATTCAGCGCAATTAGCAATCGGGACTATCCTTCCTTTCTGTATAATTGTGGTCTGCAACATTTGGATCATCTCCGTGTTGCATTCAGCATCCAAGGACAGAGACAAAATGGGCGTCAGTAAGAAGGGACGAGAGACCAGGCAAAAGGAGACGAATTATTTAACCAGAATGTTAATTCTTGTCTCAGTCGCCTACGTCGTGACGTCAATTCCATACAGAATGTATGACGTCATCATCGGTCTCGAAGAAGTGAAACGTCACTATAACATGAAGGAGGAATACTGGTTGTTACGATATCACATTCAGCACATGATAATTGTCTATTTTTGGCACATAAATTATGGAATTAACTTTTATCTATATTGTATTGGAGGGGGGAAGAAATTTAGAAACGATGTTCGGGAAAGATTGAGTAATAAATAGCGTGTATATCGAGGATTTAATGATATTTCTGTAGTTACATTTTTCACCGATAGGTGTCAGCGCCGTATCTACTTCCTGTTTGTTGCCGGAGTATAATTCGTAGGTCCGATTTCATGAAAAAATGGTGTCAAAGTACACATTTTCGATGGTGAAATGCTGAAAGGCTCAGGTATATGGAAAGAGTGATTTTTGGTCTACATGATTAACGTATGAAGTACTGCAGATAGCTTTTGATAAGTGCATAATACTAGTGAACCTAGCGTCGAATGGGTTTCCCAACTTCCATTCCATGTGGAATGGGTAGCGCCATATTTGACTATGCTCAGTGCACTTCTCATGGCTTGCTCCGCAATTAGGCCTATACTCTACTTGAGCCGGTAGGCCTAGGCATGAATTAAATATCATATTGACATGCACGTGGCCTAAGGCCTAGCCATGTTCGCCAGGTCTGCGCTGTAGCAAAGACACAACACACTTATAAAATCTAGGCCTGCCTAGGCCTAGTCATGAAATTCACGACTTCGAATATTTGGGAACTGCATTACAAGAAGTTTCACGCGGAGCTGATCTATTCTTAGATCACTGAAGTCATCCGATTCTAAAATTAGAATACAGTGGACTCGATGGACTCGCCTATTACAATAGCCATGGCGCGGTGTCTGAGGCTTTTGCAGTCGAGGTCACGATAAGAATGCGACAGCCAAAACAAATAGAGTCTATGGGTCAAATGGGTTTTATCAGGGGTTCCAGACGAGGCCTAATGCTGTTTTCGACTTTTTGAGGTGGGGAGTCCTTAAATTTAAGCTAATAGCCTGGATTTTTGACGAACAACCGTCGCCCCTCTGAATAATGGACTAGTCCATGTCAGCACTGCAGGTTGAGATTTTCAAGACAAAAATGACGGGACAAAGGCACAACCGATCAAAATGAAAGTTTCACTGATGTCTGAAGAAATATCAAACGCTTTGATATACGGTCGAACCAGATTAATTCCACCCCTCGTAAATTGTTTATCGTTGGGGCATCCCAAGTGGCAATCCGCCCCGCGAGTGACGTCACATATTTGATTGACGGCGCCCTGGCAGCACGGATTTTTATGGAGCTCCCTGTTTTGGTAACTTTTGCCTGCTTTTCCGACGATTTTTGCCGTTTTTTATCGTTGGGGAATCCCCAGACACTCTGCTGTTTTCGATGGAATCCCCGATTTTTACCATTAAAGTGGCATTCAACAGGGTTTCAAAACAAGGATAATGACGACGGAGGATAAAATCAGAAAAATCCCAGAAGCAGTATGGACGTAGAGAACATCCAAAACTTTCATTTCCCGAGCGAACTGGTTTACGATCGCCACTCTGTTTCGAATAAAATAACTTTGATCAGTAAAAATACCGGAAAGTGCACTGCTTAACCATTAGGCTGATGACGTCATCGCTCGTGGAAGAAAACTTCTTGTAATGCTTGTGAAGCTCTGGGAGCAGGACATCATTTAAAAAGTATCCTATCACGAACTTTCAACATTTTAGATGACATTCATACCGTTGACAAAAAAATCTGACCACTTCTAATGAGTTTAAAATCCGCAGTTTGAAGGGCAGTAAAACACGCCGCCATATCCCTGTACGTCATGCTGTACATTGGTTTGTTGACTTCCGCAGCGAAAGGTCACTTGGGAGTTGATGGTTTGAAAGGTCGAACTCATTTGCATAATTAATATAATTATCGGATGTTTCTTCGCCACAAAAAGATGCAACTTTCACCAATGCTCCTGCGCAGAAGGCGCCGTTTGCGCAATCGGAAACACTCGGCGATTTCCGATGACGGAAGAGGCCAACGCCGAAACTGACGTCATCAAAACATTATGGCAACCAAGTTCGGCGCAATGCAAGATCGCGTCGAAAAAAAAGCAATTAAACCTATGTGTTCTGTTCTGGTCAGATTACAATCGAAATGGTCCAGTCACCTACTGTTTAATATGAACATTACAAATATTTGGTGTTAAAAGCGATTTCCACTGTAGGTTTTCGAGATATTCGTAATAAAAGTGCAGCATGTTTGACTATTGATATGCAAATTTTCGTTTACACTAGTCCCGTGAGGAATTGTATAGGCTGTATCCGGTCGTAGAATCATAACTATGATGTTATGTTCGGAGACCGGAGTTTTCGGTCTAGCCTAGGCCTATCATGACTCGTGTCTCTTTGTATGCAGTGCAGACTGTAGTGTTGATCAGTAAAGCGGTGTCACTGACTGTCATGACTGTCACTCCACCACTGCACTGTTATTGCTGCCGAGGCCCTAACCTACGCATGAAATACACACTCTAGGCTAGGCTCCAGTCCGTCGTAGGATCGAGTCCTATGTGAGAAACCTATTCTTTCTTCTCCTCTCCTCAAAAATTTCCTGGTAGGCCCTATGTTGAGGTGAGTATAATGGCATGGCAATCCCTTACAAAAATGTACCACGCATAAATGACATTACCACGTGGTAATGTCATTTACACGTGGTACATTTTTGTAAGTGGGATGTAGGCCTAGGCCTATTTGAGCCCAACCCTGATGACACTGGGAATATAATTGGCACTCGTGTTAGCCTTGGTTGAATATATATTCGTAGGAGAAGACCAAGGAAGAATCATACACAAGAATTTGTACCTTCAATCATAGATGGCAGATTAGGGTTGCCTATCGGCCTATTCGACATTCTAACACTCAAATCTACCATCTATGATTGAAGGTACAATCTACCTACAAGTTCCTGTACATGATGGTCCTTCAATAGGACCCTAACCGACTGGCACTGCCTCTTTCGCTTTGAGTCATATACGGTTATGATATTCAAGTCCTAGTCAATTTCCTACACAATGGGCATCCTTTGTATAGGATTTGGGCCCATATTCATAAAACCTTACTAAATTAGCCAGTTTGTAGGCCACAGGCAAATGTACACCATAGCAACCAACTAAGCTAGCAAGGTAAGGTTTCATAAATATGGGACCTGGGCCCGGTTGCACCAAACTTAAGTTCTTATCGTGAGATGGGATTTGGGACAACCCCCAAGACATGTCGTAACTGCATAGGCAGGAACGTTATAGGGCGACGTCCTAAGACATCGATGGTGCAACTCATTTTTGTTCTTAACTTTAGGACAGCATCTACGACCTTTGCTGCAACCGGGCCCTGGTTACTATCTGCGGCAACTGCTGATTTCGCCCCACAGTTTGGAATCACGTTCTGTTGGTCCTAAATTACCATGCATGAACAACAAGTCCTGGTGTCCATATTCATAAACACACTTAAGTCAAAGTGTTACTTATCTTTTGTGTTGAACAAACGATAAGTGTCACAATTGCATGTAGACTTCAGTAGTTTTGTGAATGTGGGCCCCGTCCGTATTTATTTTTGTTGGCTACAATATTATAGGCCCTTTCAAAAGTTGGCCATTTTGGCGCTGAGGGTAAAAACAAATGGGAAAATTCATTAAGGCTTGCCAGAAATTGCAGGACTAACTGCCAGAACCGCTTGAAATTTGGCAAAAATGTAGTGTCCAAACCATTTAGAAGTGTGAGAATAAAAATGGGTGTCACTGGCAAAGTTTTCGAGAAATCGGTGATTAACAGAGACACTTTAAACCTTCTATTGTTCAGTTGAAGAAAAATGCTGAAATCTTCAAAATTTGTTCGATAACACCATTTTTTTACACATTTCTCAATGAATTTGCCCTCATAACATGTCTGCGGAATATCAAGCATTTCTGACTGTTATTTCTCCAACCTGTAGCAAAATTTAGTGCATTTTCCCATTTGTTTTTACCCTTGGCGCCGAAATCGCCGACTTCCGAAAGAAAGGGGCCTATTACAGGGCTGGATCGGGCGGGGGGGGGGGGGGTATGCCCTCCCCCATTTTTGACTGGAATGTATTGTCAAGAAGAAAAAAAATTAGGCAATGGCCAGTTTGTATCATGTACTAGGAGCCCATTAAATTTTATTTTCTGAATTCAGTTCACTACATTCACTACTGTTAACCGGAGCCTTGAATTCTGAGAAAAAGAGAGCTGAAAACCTTATAGTAATTCTGCCTGTGCGGGGGTATGACATTTATTCCTTGCATTATTTATTGCAGTTGAAGAAGTGAAAGATGAATTCACTACGTTCGCAGCATAATCGTGAGAGGGAAAAGTCGAATCGACCAAAGAGTGGTAGCGGAGCGAATGAAAAAGCCATCTTTTCATGGGTTCACTACGAATCACCTCACTTTTTAAGAGAATTCATGCTACCGATGTAAAGCCGTTCCAATCTGCCAGCGTTTGAAAGCGAGGGAAGACATTTCATATCATATTCCACTGCCATGGAACTTCTTCCTTTGAATTAAAATATTCGCAGAGCTTATCGCGGACGTCATTCGCTGCATCTGTACCCCTGCCTGTAGCTATCTCTTCTGGGGGTCGTAAGCCCAATGGTTCTGGGTCATCTCTCCACTCTCCTGCTGTAACTACTCTTGTTTCGGTTCTTCAGTATCAAAGCTACCTGGGGGTGTATACCGCAGCTTTTGCATCTACTTTCGTACGAAGACAGTTGTGTAGGGTTACACAAGCCATCACCACACTTAGGGTTAAAGCCAGACACTATAGACAGATGGGTTATAATCGACGAGCATAGTCTCGGTCACCCAGCCGCTGTTTCGAATCTGGGGAACCGTAGCAGTACTGTTTGGCTGGCTGCGCAAGACTACACACAGCATTGGGGATTCCCCAAGGGGATTCCCAAAACCTCGATGCAGGATAATGCTATAATATGTGGTTCTATGGTTCTATACACTACGCACGCCTGTAGATGAGGTTGCACTATTATTTCGGCCGAACTGGGGAGTGAGTAGCGGTGCATAGTGTGCGGCTTTAATAGGCTGCATGAACACACGGAATCTGTTGGCAAGTTGGCCAAAAGCGTTTTCGACAATTCGTCCAGCCCGACTGATATGAGGGGGTAATTGAATATTCTCTGCTCTTTGGATTGTCCACGTTGACTGTAAGGTTTCATGATATATGTCTTCAGAGGGAAGGCATCGTCAGCGACAAATACGCATGGAAGCGACACATCAGTGGGCGTGAGGGTACATTCGGAGTTAGCTTGTATTTTCTTCTGCTGTAATGCCTGGTATAGGGAAGAATTCTTGTAGACCCCTCCATCAGAAGTGCGCCCGTTGCAACCGACATCTACATAAGAGAATTTGTAGTCAGCATCTACAACGGCAAGAAGAACTAGGCTGAATGACCCCTTGTAGTTAAAGTAGTATGATCCAGAATGGGCAGGTGACCTTATCACGACATGCTTCCCATCCATTGCCCCCAGACAGTTAATGACGTTCCACCTTTCATCAAACTCTCTGGCAATGGCTTTCGACTCATCATCTGTAGATGGTACCTGAAAGAGTAATTAATTTACATACCATACATGTATAATTTATGTTTCCTCTGGGACAAGGAAAATGAAGATTTCACACAACACCCAGAGACTCATCAGAATGATTATAATGAGTCAGATGTTGAAGATGTCAGTGACGACTTGATATCAGGTGCTTGATATACATCATAGCAGGCCATCAACTAAGCGGCCATTGGAAAAGAAGATGACTAAACGCCAGCGCACTGAAAGAGATGAAGACATCGTGCTGAAGCAAGCTGCATCAGTACTTAAAAAAGCAAATGCACCCATGCCTGAGAACGACCTTGATGCAGACGACTATGGCAAGCGGATTGTCCAGTTATTCAAAAAACCTATATTTTTGCACTAAAACCTAGTTTTTTGCTCATAAAACTTACTTTTCCTTAAAACCTTTAAACCAACAGGTTTATAACAACTCAAAGATCCACATTTTGGAATCAAACATTGATGACTGACTACCGAGAAAAAACCTCTGTTTCAATACTTTTGAGCATGTCCTGGTCCTAGTGCGACATTTCGTACCATCTTGGTTTCATAAATGGATCACGAATCAGTTAGCACTTTTAGGATGCATGCGACTGGAAACTACCTGACGTTTCGGTGGATGGATTTTGGTCTTTGCCATCACGCAAATACATTTGCGATCACGCTGAGTTTGCGTGATCGGTAACGTAGCGAAAAGATATAGCGATGCCCTTTGTAAATACCACGCATCGCAAAGTTTGCGTGCACGCTATTTTTGCGATCTCTTCGTAAATATGGCCCAGCCCACTTCATTGCTATGATGGTCACATGGCTGCACAATAGTCTGCAATATAAGCTGCGTTCTGATTGGTTTACAAACACAGTAGGCCAAATGACCATTCGCTCAAAAATTCAGTTGAACTGACGCTAGTAGGCCTAATGGGACATTGACAGGCCTATTCTGAATTGATTTAGTAGAGGTGATCAGCTCTGATCATTCCTGAACAGGAAGCATTTGCCGTGCATCAATTTAAAATGCATCAAATGACCATTGCTTTTATGAAAAGTTATCGACTCGGGGTGATCGATTCGGCGATCAAAATCATGCCCTTCTATTCAAGGCCTAGTCACCGCCACGATGCATGATGGTAAACAGTGATTGGATAAAAGACGCATATTCAACAGAATAACCATCCCCAGCTCGCTAAGTGGGCTGGGCGTTCTAATACCTGAATTGATGATGTTACAAATCCGATTGTACATTACATGTATATACTGTAAAATCGGACTTGTAACATCACTTTGGTAGACCAGCCCACTTCATTGCTATGATGGTCACATGGCTGTACATTAATAGTCTGTAATACAAACTGCGTTCTGATTGGTTTACAAACACAGTTGGTCATTTGACCACTCGCTTTAAAGTTCAACTGAACTGACGCGAATAGGCCTAATGTGACATTGACAGGCCTATTCTGAATTGATTGGCTCTGGGCAGACTCTATGGAAAGTAGGGCCACTTTCATGATGTTGAATACTGAGGTCACTCACCAAAGCTGCATTTTCAGAAGACAACAATGGTATCATATTAAAGCTGTTACATCATGGAAGCAGTCATAGCTGGTATACCCCAAAATTCAGAATAATAACCAAAATAAACAAATTCTATTTCTTTCAAAACGCTGAGAAATTGGACAGACATGGTCCCGAATTCTGAAAACAATGCATTATTGCAGTTGCTATCTCAGGGCATGTCTGTCCCCTTACCTGACGATAGAAATAACACAGTTTTTTGTGTAGTCCAAACCCAATCAACACTACACCACTGTCGTTTTGGAATATGTATTCAACATTTTGTTCCCTGGTTGTGTGGCTTATGGAAAATTTTGATTTACCTTTTCAACAAAAATGTTGTTATTTTCTATTCCCGTTTTATTGTAACCGGATTCGTAAATAAATATGATGTGCGCATGCGCTCTTGATTTCTGTGACGACGTCTTTTAGCTTGTGTTGTTTTGTTCATGTCTGAGGTAATAAAATAGCTTCTTTCACAAATATTTCTCTGTCCAGTATCATGACGATAGTTCGGTTTGACGATAGAAACAACATGGACCACGAGTATGCATAAATCTGAGCATTTATCACGGCGGAAATGGGTAAATGGAAATGTTCGTGAGGTCATTGGTCAAGAAGTCGCACTGGGCTGCGTCTGCTTGCACGCGAGCAGACGATGTGCATTGTGATTATATCGTCAGGCAAAATAGTGTTTCTATCGTCAGTAGACAGACATACAGGTGCTATCGTCAGTTCGTGGACATAGGTTGTTATCATGGTTATATCTATCGTCAGCTGACGATGGACTTGAAAGCTAACATGCTGAACTAAAAATGCCCTGACTGTTGACTGCTCGAAGTATTTTAGCCTTTTAGGCCCCTATGCACATGATGCCAAAAGCCAAGCTATATGCAACCTAGATAAGGCCTCTGCCTGTGGGGAGTAGGGTGCCTACATACAGAGGAAGAGGCATGTAATCATCTGATCATTCAGTTTGTGGAATGTGCGCTCGCATGTAGGCATCTGGCAAAGGGCCTAGGCCCAGCTGATTTCGGAATGCATTATGGTGACACATGAAGTAACAACATAGTAGACTTCACACCATTGGGCGCGATGGGTGGAGGCTTAAGCTGGGCGCACATGGACGGCAAATCTCAATGCTGCAGGGGTGTTTTTAAAGTCGACTGACCCAACGCTGCTGGACTCGTCATTCAGCCGGTCAGTCGACTTTGCCGTCTATGTGCGCCTACATGTAGCTTTACTGCGTGAGGGCCTAACCCCGCCGTGCCTCTGTTCAAAACCAGCCAGAAGTCTGCTATCAATCAAGCTGATAGAGCCATTCACATTTTACAAGCGCCACGCATTCTGCCTGCAGGCCTACTGGTACCAAGGAGTGCATGATGTGCCTGAACATTTTCGATGTCATGTTACGTTCGATTATTAAATACCAGTATGTCATGTCTGTGTCTGTATTCATTTGTTCCCTTTTCAGCTGTGGCACATCAGGCAGTTTGATAAAAGATTGCCGGATGGGTTGATTGATCTTGCCTACCGCGTAGCAAGTCAGGTAGGCATACACTGTAAAAAAAATCTTGTAAAATTTACGTGAAAATTCATGTCAGCTATGTTGCCAAAGAAATCCCGTAAAAATTACGAGAAGTCGTAAATCAAAAATTTACAGGATGACCGTAAATTTTTTTACAATCCAGAACGTAAAAAACTACATGATCGCTGTAAAAAAAATTACGTTAAATCCGTTGATTATACAATCAAGAACGTAAAAATCTACATGATCACTGTAATTTTTACGACCAGAAGCGTTAAAAAAATTACGCCATCTCCACAGATTTTTACACTCAAGAGTGTAAAAATATACATAATCACCGTAATTTTAACGATCGTGAGGGTAAAAATGATAACGTAACCTCTGTAGATATTGACGAATAAAAATGTATAATTTACAACCCAGTACCTTTAAGGTACGATGTCACTGTAATTCAGAATACAAGCAAGGTCATGAAAATGACATTAATGCTGTAAATCTGATCAGCTCCAACTAAGTCGCAAGGTTCCTGTCTAAAGAGAAACCATAAAGGAAAAGAACACATCATTTTCAATATTTACAATGTCATTTATTTCTGAATATAATAATGATATCAATTATCATATCCACATTTTGTAACATGTCCATTTTTAAATTTGCTACCTGGTATCTGACTCTCAGTTATTCAATCACTGTACATCCAATATAAACATAGTTTCAATGGCACTGTGCCTGCAGTGCTTGGTGAGAATCATCAGCAACCCGCACACAAATAAGCCATATTAAGTACAAACATGTCAAATTGCTATAGAAATGTGACTATGAACATGCATAAGGTTACAACATTGAAGTTTACCTCGCAAGCAAGCAATGATAATATTATGTACAAAGATGGAAAATAAATTAGGCCAGTATTTGACTTGAGCGACATGCAGAGGGTATCTAGATTCACAAACAAATAATATTAAAACACCCTTGGCCAGAAATGGGACATGTTTGTCATTTTTCCATTATGCCTCTGCAACCTTGTATGTCAAATTAAAAACTGACAGATATTTGGTCTCAAAGTTGGTATAACGTGTGACCAGCTCTGGCGAAAAGAGGCACATGCTGCTCCGAAAGTGAGCCTCAAAGAACCGAGATGACACCAGGAGAGAATGGAAGAAACAGATTCTCTCGTATTTCATAATAGGCACACAACAAAACCGGCCAAGGTTAGAGTGGCATGCACCTGGTTTTTGTCAGAGCGGGTCACATACATGTACTAAGTTTCAACACAATAGCTTAAACTATTATCAAAATATCACCCTTGGCATTTTTTTCACAAAATGATGCTCCCTGTAGGCCAAAATAGAAATCCAACTAGGCTGAAATTGAACTTGACGTAGATCTTAGGGACACACACACATGGTCCACCAACGACCACAATCTTTGGTAAAAAACACACTACATGATTGAAGAGTGCAAAGGTAGGGTTAGATACCGTAATCCCAGGTCTAAGAAGCCAATCCATGATGCATAACATTTCAGATCAATGTAGTTCCAGCAGTTACAAAACGTGCCCCGCTAACAGACTATGGACACTGCACCACGGTAAAAGCTCACCAAGTGAGCTAACAAGGAAAAGTCACTGAGTTCACATTGGTTTCATCCATTCGAAGTCTGCAATGGTCATGATGAAACTAAGCACCTTCTGGTGAGGCGTGTCCTTCCCTTTTCGTTTTGTGCTCGACTTGGAGCCTCGATCGGGGTTGAGTTCGATTATAGACCTGGAAAAAGAAAGAAAAACGCTGCATGAATAAACAGTCAATATTAGCAACTTTGGGTCATTAAAAGCTGTGAATAAAAAGTGATACAAATAATTTTTAGTAAGTCTGCCAGACACTGAAGGCAGAAAGCACAACGACAAGTTTTTCAGAGTATATTTTCTTGATCCTCAGTAGAAACTTCACCTGTATCTATTTGAAAAATAATCAAATGATTAGTCAAACCCTGAATTGTCAATTCAATGGCAAGACATAGCTTCTGGTCAAAAGCTGGCAGGTAATGAAACTATATGACACTCCTCGATCTCCAGTGCAGAAAAGATGCTCGAAAATCAGCAAGGTACAAGGCATGTATTAGGTGCTGTTACAGCCACATCTGCTACACTTGGCTAAGAAAATATGTGATGATTTACCTTTGCAAGAATTCCAGTGTCAGAGCCCCCTCCTTTGGATACTGGATATTGAAATTATAAAAGGCGGCAAACACCAACGCAAGTCCACTCATGAAGGACAGTACTTTTTCGTTGACTATCTTTCCATCCACAGCCAGCATGTATCTGCTTGCAGATAAGACATGATCTCCTGGAAAAGACACACTTGTTAGATACAATGGATGGTATTGAAATCATGAAAGACAAAAAAGTTAAGCAGTCAGTTAATTATTTATAGATGAAGTGGTGCAGTGATTTAACGGAAACTGGATGACAGCAAAATATACATACCCAAGAGCACTAAACATGGGGCTGTTGGTAGTCGCTCGGAATCTTCTATATCCCGCCTGCATGTGGTGGACTGGAAAAGCAGATACAGGGCAGATGAATTACGGGTAGCTTGATGATACAACTTAGTCAAAGGGTAACATTCTAATGTTCATATCTACAGGTCAAGATTTTTGACACCACCCCTTTTTTCAACGGTGAACCTTGCATTCTGGATGCAGTTCAGTGACAACACCAAGAAAATCAGAAGTGGTTAGTTATAGTGTTGCATGATGTTTTTTTCTACCTGAAATTTGTAAAAATGCCTATAATGTACAAAAATTACTTACCGGGAAAATTGGCAACAGGGATTCTGATGCCTCTCCAAAGTATGCCATGGCCACAAGGATGGTCGCAGGTATCTCTGCCAGTTTATTCCCATTCTTTATTTCCAACTTCTCCATGTCACTGATGATGGAGAAGATTGATTTCTTTGTGGACTCCCGCCCCCAAGCCAGAATCCTGTCACCTTTCCTGCTGTATTCCTGTTGCAATTTCTCTTGAAGATTGATGCCAGTCAGGATGCTGAAGTGGGTGAACATTCCAACTGCCTCAAATAAGTGAGGCCAGTCTTCCTGCAACAGACTCATCTCAGGATTTTTCAAAATGTCCCTTCTTTGTAGCACGTATGTTTCTGTCATGAGTTTCTCAACATTTACGTTGGTGTTCAAGTTCCAAAAGGATTGTTTTAGCAAAATTCTCTTGTCGAGCAGAGAGTTTTCAGTCTCTCCCTCTGGCAGTTCGTCCGGGTTATAATTAATGCAACCATAGCTGTCCATTCTTGGTCTTTTAGACTTCGATCCAGTTCCACTGTCAGACACTTGAGATCTCTTTGGGGATTGGGATTCTGTCATTGAACGGTTTTTGTTGTCTGCCCTGTTCTTGAGCTGTCGCTGGAGAGTTGTCCAGCCAGAACCCACCAAAGTTCCTTCGATTTCATCAGCAAAGCTGCTGGGATATTTTCTTACAATTTTCCTTGCGATTGGCTCAAAGTCACGAATGCCTGGTTTAGGGCAAATCCTCAAAACGTCATCAACAATCAGGCGCACCATTTCACGTCTGGCCGATGCTTTAGGACGTCCTCCTTTCTCAAGAATTGAGATGAGTTCTCTCTTAGGGAACTTTGACCATTGGATTTCGTAGTCATGCGCCCAATTTGGGTTCGTGTTGTGTTGCTGCCGTGGCGATGCACAGGGAGATGAGATTCCTGAAAAACAAAGGTGAAGGTGCAATACAAGCATTAGTAATTGAGAAAAGTAGATGAAATGGTACAAAAATTATACAAAGACCCAAAGATAGGGATATGCCAATGAGTTTCAAGGATGCTGGAGACAAAATTGATATCATCGTGAGAGGAAAGTCCCACCATTGCAAAATCAAAACATTGTGTTTTGAGATTTTATGGGTATGAAATTGATGGCCAGGTCATCCACAGCAACCATAGCCTATTCTCGGACTCCATTTTATTGAGACTAACAACAGGTCTGGGACTCGGAGCCCTCACGATGACTCGGGCCACCTGAGAGGACTCTCTTTGGGCTTACAGCTAGCTTACAAGTGATTAACTGAAAAGGAAAGAAACTTCAACAGACTGACCTGGACTACAAGTAGAGCCACTTGGTGAGGATGGTGCTGGGGAAGCTACGTGGACCAAAGGGGTAACAGCTGGCATGGGCACGACTTGGTTACTTTCCTTGGAACCTGAAAAATGCAAAGAGAAAGATCATTCCAGACTTTTTTACACTGGTTGATGTTCCTAAGGTAATTCCATGTCTGCTCTTGAGTGATGCACACATAAGATATCTTGCATGGATCATGTTTGTAACCATACAGACGCAAATTTAAGGCTTTGTCATCCGATATGGATCTCGTCGTCCTGATCGGGTGGTAACAAAATATCTGTTCAAATTACCACCAAAGCATGCAAAACGATCTTTTTTGTCACAATGAGGGAAACGAGATGTTCCCCAATGGGGGAAACCAGTGAAACTCCAGATCACCAATGAAAGCTTTCATTAATTTAGTCAACTCTTACTCCTACCTTCATTTTTCCATGCTGCTATCAGCTTTCTCACTTGAATTGGCCTCAGCATCGTCAGATCTGATTCCGCAACATACTTGAGGTCGCCTTCACATTGGACTCCGACGTCTTCGCACAATGCCTGTGCTACCTCTGTCACCTTTGCCAGATCCAATACAGGGAGTACTTCCATGATCGAGTCTTTTACAAAGTCCATACTGGAGAACCTACACAGTATACACGACAAATGCAGATTCAATGTACATGTACCGGTATAACAAAATATCTGTTCAAATTACCACCAAAGCAATGAGGGAAACGGGGAAACCAGTGAAACACCAGATCACCAATGAAAGCTTTCATTAATTTAGTCTACTCTTACTCCTACCTTTTTTTTCCATGCTGCTATCAGCTTTCTCACTTGAATTGGCCTCAGCATCGTCAGATCTGATTCCGCAACATACTTGAGGTCGCCTTTACATTGGACTCCGACGTCTTCGCACAATGCCTGTGCTACCTCTGTCACCTTTGCTAGATCCAATACAGGGAGTACTTCCATGATCGAGTCTTTTACAAAGTCCATACTGGAGAACCTACACAGTATACACGACAAATTCAGATTCAATGCACATGTACCGGTAAACGAGATCACAAATATCACACACACTTATGCTGCTCTGGTTTTGCTGACACTAAGTTAACTGAATAATTCTTAACCCTAACAAGTATTCACTGAAACCACGAGGAATCACCCAGGCAGCAATCTTGGGTAGCAATATTAACTTTGATCAGGAACAACTGTATGTTTGAGTGGAATGAGTTTGTCTTTGTATGCAGAAAGAGGGTAATAGTCCAAAAGATCTACCACCTTCAGGCACAAGTACCTGGGTAACTTCTCCACTTGGGTTTCAGTTTGTACACGTGACTATTAGGGCAGAATAGCGAGTTTTCGCAAAGCCCCCGAAACGCCAACGCGAACGCCAATTCCATTGTTCGATACCGCGAAGAAGTCACCAAACAAAAGGATAGACGTTCGCGTTGGCGTTTCGGGGGCTTTGCGAAAACTCGCTATTAATGACTGGCGTACCCGAACCAAAAAGCAGAGCTTATACACAACTGATTCATCTATCAACATCATCACAACTTCTCCGAACACTAGACCATCCTCACCATGACCAATAACTACATAGCAACCTTTCTTGTAAGTTGAACCTCTGTATGTTACCTCATAACTGACATTTGTTTCAGCACTGAAACTGAGCTGTTTGAGGACTGATTGGATGCTTTCATTGTATGTATCAAGGAAAAAGGGAACTCCATGCTTGAAATGTACCTCTGAAGGAAAATACATGCCAGCTCCTTTGTATGCCAGGAGCAACTGATGCCTCTCACCGAGGGTTAAGCAAACATTTTTGAAATTCTGACTGTACCTAATGCATCGTTTGAAATAGGAATGCTTACTCTCAAATCGAAGGGTAAAACCAACCCTAATGGCTGGGCCTAACTGCAGCATGAGGTTTGGGTAGTGCCGGAGGTAATGATGTTTTGGTTTCATCCTAACATCAGGGAAGAGTCTATGCCTACTCTCTAAATACTCTTCAATAAGAACATTCAGATAGGCAATTTCAGATTGGGTGATCTTTGGAACACATACACGTTCAACAATCTCTCGCAACAGCCTGCCAAACTTCATCCATGGGATCAACAATTTTATCATGGACCAAGATGGGAAATAACCGTATCAAACACCAGTTCTCTGCAGCCTGACCACTCAGCTTTTCACCATTTGCATTCAACTCACATGGTCGGTTGTTGGCATCTGATCCTAAGTACTTGAACTGATTAATATGTTGATTTTATTCAGCATAAGTAAACCACTTCTTTACTTTAACAAGATCTTTAATAAACAAGATCTTTAATAAACAACGCAAAATAATAGTTAACTACACCCTCAAAGAGATCATGTCCTAGACAAGGAGGTAGACCTGGATGACAAATATGAAAATGCTGCAGCGAATTGAAGACTGAATCAAATTTGATACCCTCACAGCTACTCACACCATCTACGTCAAGTTGCTGAACAGATGCCTTGTAATTTTCAACAGTTCTTTTTGGCCCGATAGCACAGGGATCCGTAACAAATTCATCCAGTTGAAGCAAACAATACCTACAGAAATATTGGATTGTACTGAAATTTTCCATAAATCCCCCAATACAGTGAGATCCAAGATTATCTCCTACAATGCAACATACAGTGTCTTTCAATTTCTCACCATTTCTGTCAATGCCATCACTTTCAAGTTTTCTTATATCTTCCACTAGCGGGCCAAATATCTTACTTTGCCCAAAGTCAGATCGAACTTCAGATTACCAATATGCTCAAATTGTTCTAAACATGTTTATCTATTGCAAGACGTTGACATTATCTTGATTTTTATAATACATGTACTCAGCTGAGAAAAACGCAACCTTCGGCACAAAATTCCGGCATTTTAGCTGACGCATGCTAGTCGCATGAGAGTCGATGCAATTCCTTGAATCTTGGAATAAGATCGCGGAAAAATAATAACGTTATCATGAAGAAGGGAATTCCTGCTGCATATAAACATTGTCGTTCAGCCGGTCGCTGTCGGAGATTTTACAAAATCCTTTCGCCCAAAATATCTATGTTAACTTTTTTGTATTCAAACCATTGTTTGCCATATTTGGTAGGAACCAATAGTTGTATTGTACGTGCATGCGTCTTGTTACTGTGGTTTCCTTTTGTAGGCCTCGACCATGTCGACGTGCATGGCTTAATTGTTAAGGGAATTCCTATTATATTACAAATTAGGGCTCCAACCAATCAAATTTCGTTCCGGACCTTTTCCACTATATGCATTGACTTCTAACAGTCGTAGACCTAAGAGGACCTGAATTACAAGTTGCAAATAAATCCGAAGAGGCAGACACTTCCTTAACAATTTCTGTAAGCTTTTCTTCTGGCAGATCAAATTCTGATTTTAATCGAGATATCAAACGATCACAGAAGTAAGCCTGACCAAGATTGTGAACATCTTGAAACCCCTCAACTATGCTTTAAATAACAGAACATGGGAGGAGATATTTCGACTGCAAACGCAAATAAAACAGTGCCAAGTTCCTAAGATACAATGACTTGACGTATTGATGCAGTCCGTCTTGAGAACATCGGAACGGCGCTGTGACACTCTATTAAAAACATTTTTGAAATCACTGGCCCCAATTGCAAGCTTTTAAAAATAGCCCCGCTGTTGCGGGCGTAACCCCTCGGCCTGTGTGTTTTACTGAAAGCAGATATGGGAAGTGGTATACCATGTAATGAAGCTGAAATGAAGTAGTTGTACATTAATTTGTTACCTGGAGGGTTGGTTGTTTTAGGTAATTGCAGTCCATATTGTGAGTGAATTGGAGACTAAAAATCCAAAGCATTCTCAAGTTAGGGCGTTCACGTCGTTGACCAATCAGAATTTTTTTTTATCAGCTTGTGACCTCTGTCACCATGAAATGTAGGTGTAATCAAAAACCCGTCTGATATGTTGTGTACCCTGACTGGATACACCCACCATAAAAATTTCATGAAGTTTCTATGACTAGTTTAGGAGTAATCGCAAATTTTGTCATTTCACTATGTGCCCCCTGGTGGCCAAAGTAGGAATCAGATCCGGTCGATTTTCAATAGCGAGAAGCGTCATGTCATGAGGTATCAACATACAAAATGTGAGACGAAAATTCCAAAGCATTCTCAAGTTAGAGCGTTCACGTCGTTGACCAATCAGATTTCAGCTTTTGACCTCTGCGACCTTGAAATGTAGGTCAAATCAAAAACCCGTGTGGTATGTTGTGTACCCTGACTGGATACACCCACCATAAAAATTTCATGAAGTTTCTATGACTAGTTTAGGAGTAATCGCAAATTTTGTCATTTCACTATGTGCCCCCTGGTGGCCAAAGTAGGAATCAGATCCGGCCGATTTTCAATAGCGAGAAGCGTCATGTCATGAGGTATCAACATACAAAATGTGAGACTAAAATTCCAAAGCATTCTCAAGTTAGAGCGTTCACGTCGTTGACCAATCAGATTTCACCTTTTGACCTCTGCGACCTTGAAATGTACGTCAAATAAAAAACCCGTCTGATATGTTGTGTACCCTGACTGGATACACCCACCATAAAAATTTCATGAAGTTTCTATGACTAGTTTAGGAGTAATCGCAAATTTTGTCATTTCACTATGTGCCCCCTGGTGGCCAAAGTAGGAATCAGATCCGGTCGATTTTCAATAGCGAGAAGCATCATGTCATGAGGTATCAACATACAAAATGTGAGACTAAAATTCCAAAGCATTCTCAAGTTAGAGCGTTCACGTCGTTGACCAATCAGATTTTACCTTTTGACCTGTGCGACCTTGAAATGTAGGTCAAATCAAAACCCGTCTAATATGTTGTGTACCTTGACTGGATACATCCACCATAAAAATTTCATGAAGTTTCGAGGGCCAGTTTAGGAGTAATCGCAAATTTTGTGTTTTCACTATGTGCCCCCCTGGTGGGCAAAGTATGAATCAGATGCGGCCGATTTTCAATAGCGAGAAGCGTCATGTCATGAGGTATCACCATACAAAATTTGAGATGAAAATTCCGAAGCATTCTCAAGTTAGAGCGTTCACATCGTTTGCGTGACGACGACAGACGACGCACAGACAGACGCCAGTGTGATGACAATACCCCGAAGACCCTGATGGGCCTCGGGGTGAAAACCAAATACTATGAAAGGGACTTTTATTATCTCTGATTTGAGAGAAATGGTATAATCTTGGAGGAATTATACTGAGTATAATTCCTCCAAGGTACAAAAAGCACAAAATTGACCCACAAAATGATAATAAACAAGAAGTCAATCTCCAGAATGCACGAATTTTCGACCCCAACCGGGGTCTTTTTCAAGTGGAACTTTACAATCTGAAACTCTAGAAAAGACTGAGCTGAAACCCGAATGTAGAACTACATAACCTGTGTAGACAGGGCAAACAAGCAATTAAGGAAAGAATAGCGACCAAGCCCCACGGGTGGCCGCTGGACAATTAATGAGAAACTAATTCCGCTGAAAGACAAGGGTTGAATAACTGCAGGGTTGCTCAGCCTGACCACAAGCAGAGTGTAAGCAACTGGCGCAGGGCTTCATTTGGCTGAAAGAAAGTTTATAAATTAATAAAGCGAAAAGATCACAAAGGTCAACACAAAGTAAAGGAATATAAAGGAAGTCAACTTCCAGATTTGTAGGAAAAAAACATTATCCATTATCCATTCTGTTTTTTCCCTACAAATCTGGAAGTTGACTTCCTTTATATTCCTTTACTTTGTGTTGACCTTTGTGCATCTTTTCGCTTTGTGCTTGTTATGTATTTATTAATTTATAAACTTTCTTTCAGCCAAATGAAGCCCTGCGCCAGTTGCTTACACTCTGCTTGTGGTCAGGCTGAGCAACCCTGCAGTTATTCAACCCTTGTCTTTCAGCTGAATTAGTTTCTCCTTAATTGTCCAGCGGCCACCCGTGGGGCTTGGTCGCTATTCTTTCCTTAATTGCTTGTTTGTCCTGTCTACACAGGTTATGTAGTTCTACATTCGGGTTTCAGCTCAGTCTTTTCTAGAGTTTCAGATTGTAAAGTTCCACTTGAAAAAGACCCCGGTTGGGGTCGAAAATTCGTGAATTCTGGAGATTGACTTCTTGAGTATAATTCCTCCAAGGTATAATCATCTTGGAATGCAAGCAGAATTAGAGTAGTCTGCCTTCACCTCTCATTGATGTCTTTATGCTGCCATCTATTTAGGCCTAAACCACTTGACCTGCGCGGCTGTCCATCACTTCGTTTTGTCATTTCGTCATTTTGCTGTTTTGTCAAAGCCGGATAAAAGTATAATTTTGGGTGGTTCCATAGTTTCCTGGGTGGTTCCATAGTTTCCTGGGTGGTTTCATGATTTCATGGGTGGTTTCATGGGTGGTTCCATGGTTTCATCGTTCCAAGGTTTAGAACCTACCCTTGAGTGCTAATTACCCGCAGTGACTGTTCCGCTTGGCATGGCTGAGTAGGCCTACTGCTCACACTGGTGACGCCCGGGTTGGCCAAACAAAACCAAACTGCTTCCAAATCTAGCTTCCCGCGTGGAGTTTGGAGACACTAATTAGATTAGTGTCAACTTAAAAGTTAAAGTTAAAGTTTTGGGTTTATAGTCTGATATCAACAACGGTAGAGGTGTCATCCGACTTCACACTTCCAGTTTGGCCAGATGCATTTTAAGACCTAAAATAACCTGAGAAATATTGCTTAATTAGGCCTACCGAACCCCAGTACCGGTACCGTACAATTTTGATTTTGTCCTTCGGTATTATTGTCCTTCATATTTTGAAGTTTTGATAGTGAAGATTTGGGAGATTAATTTGATGCAGAAAGTTTGCCAGACCTATCGATCTAATTAGGCCTAATAGTGGAGCAAAAACAATATTAAAACCGCACCACTGAATGGCTTGGTGCACCCCAGGAAAGAACTTTTTTCATTAAAAATCTTGAAACAGTGCCGGTATAGGCCTATCACAAAGCGCCGGTGTCCCATTTTGCCGGTGATTTATTATATTTTCACTTTTATATGAGGGAGATTAGCCTAGGCCTATATATATATAAAGGTCGTTCTTCAAAATGTCGCTCGGCTGAATAGGCCTTACATAAAAATAGCAACATAGGCGGCCATTCGAAATTTCGTGCCAAAATGCAGTGCCAGTCAAAGAAGTTGCATTTTATAACCTTTGACAGGACATGCGACACAGCGCGGTAAGGCCCAGTCAAAATATCGTACCAACGTAGGTACTTCCCCAGATAGCAACGATCAGTGGGCCGCCGGCGGCAGACTGGCGGGAAATGCGCGCATCGGTGGCCAGCGGCCCCCGCCGGTGTGCCACTGGTGGGCCGGCGGCATTGGCCTCCCATAGATACTGTGCTGCCTCTGCCTGGTGGTGGTATGAACTAAATCGGCGGCGTGAGTTCCGTGGCCCTCCAACGGGCCACGCATCGTCAGGCACTGCTCGATTCGGAAGATCGTATAAAAGTTATTTCATTCAAACTCCGATTCATACGCTAATATTTACACCAGATAAATATTTTTATATATATTTTGTGGTTATCTTTACATGGAAATGTTGCGATTGACCAGAAAAGTTGATTTGTATTGGTCTCTTGCGTAGCTCACCATCTCCGTAGCGCGTGCGCACTTCGGGTCGATCTACGCGGGTATTTCCACTGGTCGGTTTCTCAATTTTTCGTGCCGTTCCCCCCCCCCCAAAATCATATTTTCTCCGTGACTTTTCGGAATGAATGACTTCTATTTATGCATATTGGTTTCACCACTCACTAACACGTACTTTTGTTGACATATAACGTGCAATGCAGGTAAAATACCACTTTTGATGGTGGTCAGTTTGTCTCTGTTTTAGTGTTCAGCCGAAATTAGGCCTGCCGTATACACATCACATGTACATGTACATGCATACATGTACATGATGAAGGCATTATTGACCAGCTGACAGACAGTTCGTTAGTGTGTTTCGTTTGGGATGGTACAGATGCTGAAACTGGGTTATCACATGATCAGGTCACATGATCTTAGTATTGTATGGGGTGCTGAAGGGGAATTTATCCATGTAGATTCTGACTTCGTTGGTGTGCTGTTCATGTGGACTTAGATTTTTCTGAGGCATATTTGTAATGTGTTTTTGTTGTGTTATTTGATTTTTCTGAGAAGTATTTGCAGGTCCTTTTCATTTAGGCCTAGGCCTAAGGCCTAAGCGACGAGCACTTTATGGGCCACGAGGAAAGAGAAGATGAATCCTGGCGATTCCACTGGTCTTGACCTGGTTCTTGAGGGACTCATCCCTCAGCTCAGATAGTGTGAGCCATGTGGGTCTTGTGGAGTGGTCATTCCATGGTGGTGTAGAGATGGTCGCTTCTTGGAGGGAGGGAGGGGGTCCAATTTCCCGATTCACTCTGTAGGAAGAGGAGATTTGAAAACAAAATTTTCATTTATAACATGTATTTGTTCTTTATTCATTATAAAATGCACATAGCAAGTTTTATAATACAAGTTTGTCACACTATTTACATCGTATTTTTATAAAAAAACATTAAAATTAATAAAACAGCAAAGAGCTCGAATACAATGTCATCATACAATGTCATCATAAAATTCCAAACGTACAGATTAATTTATTTACAATCTTTAAAAGTCATACAACACGTCTTATTCTTTATTCATTTCCATCTTTTACGCACATACATCAGTGTTACATTGAATATTCACATCAGTTATACATTGAATTCATTTACAGGTGTCGCAAATCCAGTGTCCTATTTTTGCGCCGGGTTTCAATCCACAACACTTGAAGTGATACCACATCAAGCAAGATTCGCATTCGATCATGCTTGTTCCATCGTCTGTTCCTCGGCATTTGCAGTGGATGCTAACCTCGTACTCTCTTACAATAGAATGTGACCGAAAGACCGACTCCGCTGGCGTTCGTTCGAAGAACTTGGTCGTGAAGGCGTGGTCTAGATGTTGTCGGATGTCTTCACCCTACTTTAGAGAAACTGGGTCGTCACCGTACGCCAGAGAAACTGCGAACTGAATTGCGTAGGGGCCGCAGTCGTGACTGTTGGTCTGTTGGTCAACGTTGGCGAGCTGGACGATGATACGGTCGTTATCGGATTTGACAAAGCTGGCGATCTTGTTGAGGACTTCTGTGGAGATGCGGCCGGAGTGAACGGAGTCGTAAACAATCACGTGATGGTCGGATGGTGCGTGGACGTTCGAGATGCAGATCCAATGTTGATGGGCGTGAACAATCTGCACGAATTTTCCGTTCTGTTTCTTCGTCTTGTTTACTGTTAGCAGGAGAGGTGATTGTTGCCCATCGAGGGTGGAATCGATCTTCTTAAATTATAAGCTGGTTCGCTTCATCCATGTGTCGGTCTGTGAGGCAATTCGTTTGATTAACTTTAAGGAGGATGCTGTGGACGGCGTCAGTTTCGCGGCTCGGGTGGTTGCGACATGCGTGGGTGGGATGGCAATGACTTGTGCATTCCTCGCTCTTTTTGCGGCATGGGCACTTCGTTGTCAGGCATTTTCCAGCGCACTTGCAGTGAAGCTTGGCGGGCTGTTTTCTCGGATACGCTTGTCTTGCCGCTTCCCTGAGGGTGATGGTCTTGTCCGTCTTGGGCGTGACGATGCCGCTGTATTCCATCAGCTCTCCTCCGTGGTATGTTCCAATGGTCCCGAACTCTGTAGCGAGGTGATACCGCTTGTCAGTGTCTCCGGTAATTTTCGTAATTACGGCTGGCAGGCGTCTTGGGTTGCTGCTGGCCCTGTCCAGTTTCGGGACGTCGACGGTCACGTGGTTCCCAGTATCAAATTCTGTGACTTGAATTCTTTTTCTCTTCTGCCACCTCTTCTTCATTGCCTCGGCGTTTGCCTCATAGTTTTTCATTGCTTCTTCTCTGATTGTTTTGTGGTGGGATTCTTGGGTCATGGGCGGGGTGGTTCTGGGCGCTGGTTCTGGCGGGTGGGTGGTTCTGGGCGCTGGTTCTGGCGGCTGGGTGGTTCTTGGTGCTGGTGGTGGAGACTTGGTGGTCCTGGGCGCTGGTTCTGGAGGCTTGGTGGTCCTGGGCGCTGGTTCTGGCCGCTGGGTGGTCCTTGGTGCTGGTTCCGGTGGTAGGCTTGTCCTTGGTGCTGGTTGTGGAGGCTGGCTTGTCCTGGGCGCTGGTTCTGGCGATGACGAGATTGTGCCAGCTGAAGTTGGGCACTCTTCTTGGGTGATTTCGTCATCCATGTCGTCTTCATCAATTATTGGAACTGATGAGCCTGGTACAAAGGAGGACTGTGGCTGTTGGCCGAAAACGATAGCGGATGGCGTCTGCTTCACGGATTCCTGTAGGGTGGTGTTCAATCCATACTGGATGCGAGGAAGCCAAGAGGCCCAAGGTGTCTGGCTGGTGATCCCTTGTTCGGCTTTCATTGCAGCAAGTCTTTTCTCCAGGGTCTTGTTGCCATTTTCGATCAGTCCTTGACTCTGTCCTCGGACGAAGATGACATCTCCTCCCCACTGATCAAACAGGGCCTCAAGAAGTTGATTTACGAATTCTCGCCCGTTGTCGCTATGGAAAATCCTGGGCACTCCTAGGTAGCTCAACACTCGCTGCTGCAACATCTCAGCCACCTCCTGCGCTGTCTTGTTTCTCAAGGGGAAGATGACATGGTACTTCGAAAAGTGGTCCATGAAATGTCCTATCCATTTATAGTCGCCGTCCGGATCATGGCGCATATCGATCAGATCAACTTGCACTCGATGTAGGAATCCTTTTGAAATGATTGGGCGCAGTGGAGGTCTAACCGTCTGTGACGCAGATAGCTGGCACACTGGGCAGTTCTTGGTAAATTCCTGGACGTAACTGCGGGGTATGCCGTAAAACAACCGCTGAACTTGATCCAGTGTCTTTTTGTATCCGGCGTGCTGAGTTTCTTGGCAGTGGATATCTTTGACGACTTGAAACATCTTCTCTGAGTGGACGACTCTTCTGCAGTTGAATCCAGGGGGTCTGTTCTTTTCATCCGCAGGTACCACCAGGGAGGGAATTGACGACATCTAGCGCAGGAATATTCTGTATCGAAAACTTCTTCTTTTTGACCCAGGCCTTAAAATGTGCCGAGACAGATGATGTCGGATCGTTCAGATGCTGGATAATGGCGTCGTACTTCCCCTTGGAGATGACGTATGTTGTCTTTGCCGCTAGAAGTTGGTCTCGAATTCCTTTCATATGCTCCTCTAAGTTGTTGAAATCCATGTTGAAGTTGTAGCTCGTTCTTGATCCTGTCTGACAAAAGTCGTGAACTGGAATGAAATGCCTTCGGACAGGGTTTATACAGGCAAGAGCTTAATTACCTCTGTTGTTAATTGCATGAACACTTTTCACCAATTAAACAAAAATCCGAATGCCAAATCAGGTGGTAATTAATGATAAATGAAAATACTGTTCAGTAATCATCGCTGCCCATCATCTTCTAAAATTCACGGCCAGTGTTCTTGAAAAGCTCCATTTAACTCTAAAACCCTCCTTTAAGGCCTAAAGTAGAACTTTATAGAGGCTTCCTTTACATAGGAGTTCCGTTACTAAAGCCTCATTTAACAAATGGTATTCAAGAAATTTACCTCAAGAGCCCCAGTCCATTCGAACCTTTTGCATTTTGCCCTTCAAATAATGGCTGGTATTCATAAAAGTTAGCAAATGTTACTTACTACAGGTAGTAAGATTTGAAACTGTAAATGTACTACAAAATTTAGTAAAAGCATTTGGCAGCTATTCTAGCTGAAGGTAAACCTTAGAGGTAAGGAATCTTCTAGAAAGCGGCCGCACATTTGCTTTGATCATAATGAAATCATCTCACTCACACAATGCCCTTGTTCACCAATTAGCGCCAGGCCTTTAATCATACTGAAATCATCTCACTCACACAATGAATGCCCGTGTTCACCAATTAGCGCCAGGCCTTTGATCATCATGAAATCACCTCACTCACACAATGCCCT
>NMRB01001123.1:150246-188024 GCA_002633025.1 Notospermus geniculatus | reverse complement strand
CATATCGGAGAGGCTTTATTCATGAAAAAATGCAAAGGAAAACAGAAGACATGACAAAAAGTACACTGACAAATTTATCGTCTGCTATAAAACTACGTCACTACCGGGTTTTAAATTTCCTAGAATGGAACAAATTGTCTGCATGGAGGCTGAGGCTGTTGACCTCAAAAGATGATGGCTTGTGGATTGTTTTTCCTCCAACTGAGGTAGGCCTAATTAAGTTTGACAACCGACATGTGTCACCGCACACTCGCTGCATTCCAGCTAAATTCCAGCACTGTTGGTGGAGGATTTCGCCTGACTGAATTAGCGCCAGGCCTTTGATCTTGATGAAATCATCTCACTCACACAGTGAATGCCCGTGTTCACCAATTAGCGCCAGGCCTTTGATCATAATGAAATCATCTCACTCACACAATGAATGCCCGTGTTCACCAATTAGCGCCAGGCCTTTGATCATAATGAAATCGTCTCACTCACACAATGAATGCCCGTGTTCACCAATTTGCGCCAAGCCTTTGATCTTAATGAAATCATCTCACTCACACAATGAATGACTATTTCATAATGCAGGCCAGTAAATGTAAAGTGATACAGGTACATTTTGCAATATTTTTTATTCTTTATTTATGATTACATATAGTACATTACGTTTTTCTGCCCATTACTCCACAGACGGGGGTCACCTCCCCTTACCTTTGAAGTGGGGAGGTGCAATTAGCGTGTTTACTCATAGATTAACCACAGATTGGGCTTCTGCCTAAGACTAAAATCTCGGTTGATATTGGCCCGATTGATGCGCAAGTAACTCCATTCTTTCTAGAATGACTTTGGTACTGGATATTTCGGCATCCCATATATATCATAATGTTCAGTGACCCATTTTACCATAGTCTCTTCAGCGAAGTTAGATCATATGTAGCCCAGCATGCCTAGACCTATGCCCAGTTTTGAGTTAAATCTTAAGATTGCGCGGGTCAAAGCTTCATACGCAATCATACGATCGTTAAAACGCGCAGCGCGATTTTAAGATTGCGCCGATCGGTAAATTGCGCGGAACACATGGGCCTAGGGCCTACTATCTTCCTCCTCCTCATCACCATCTTCTTGCGAGCCACGATAGCCATGCTTGACTTTGGGCTCCTCAGTTGCAATAACGAATTTACGGTGCTATAAAGCTCAGGTGTAGACGGTATAAAATCAAAAGTTCGGCCGACAATAACTTATTTACACAATATCCTCTAAGTCCAGCTTAGCCGCAAATTGCAAATACAATAAGCATCCCCGACATCGACTTCCCATCAGTAACGAACTTTGTATTCGAACAGAGTGTTAGCCCGCCTCCAATGCCTGTCAAGACGAGCCTTGAATGAATTCAGAGATGGTGCCCTAACGACTTCATCGGGGAGACTGTTCCAATCGTTTGTCACACGTCTTGAGAACAAATTCGCTTGTGCGAGAACGAAGCTTCTTGAGTTTGGCCGAGTTTCCTCTAGTGGTAGCATAGGGTGCGGGCTCCAACTTCACGCTGTTGTAAGTTCCGGGTGACTTGCATCCTGAGAATCTCAGGTCATTTACGGTCGTACCCTCCCCTCAATGCCCTAAGGACATCCACCCCGTTTCGGTGGGGAAGATGGACATTCCCTCATGTGTACTCGCCATTGGTAATTCACGAACAAACCATGCAAAGCAGTGGGGAAATGCCACTTGATGTAATGGACAAATATCGCGCCTAGTGCTACAACGTCTGCACATACATCTGGTATTACGAGTTACCGGATACCAGGCTCCTAGCATTGTATCTCATTCCATAATTTATGCACGCTGCCAAATGACAGCTGCCCCAAACACATGAACTGGATCATACCTTCGTGTTCTGATCCCATCAGTACGTCCTCGTTGACAAGATAATCCGTGAGAATCATGTTGACGCGAAGTTAATTCAGGAACAATCAGAAACTCAGCGAGTTTGTCAGCGACTCGAGAAATTTTCACAGCTACCATATTTGGGGTATGACCAAGACGGGATAGAAGCTTCACTGTGATTGGCTGGATTCGGCGGAGTCGATCACTCCGCTAGTTCCCCAACGAAATGGCATGGATGTCGCCAGGGTCTGAACCAAGCGCGAGTAGGGGAGCTGGTTGTGAAGACCCTGGGTGCGAGGATGGGTGACTTGAGATACTTGTAGACCTCCAACATATCCCCTCTACGTCTCCTGTGGGTCAGGGACCACAGGTTTAGTTTTCTAAGGCTCTCTGAGTAAGGTAATTGGACACCAGACCGACTACAGATCATCCTCGTAGCCTTTCTCTGAACTTTTTCCAGAGCTTCAACGTATTTCACTGTTAACGGTTTCCAGGCAGCGTTTCCATACTCTAAGATCGGTCTTACGATTGACTTGTACAGTAGCACCCCATGGGTTGAAATTGAGAAAGTCGTTGTCCTCTTGATCGTGAAAAGTACTCTGGTGGCTGATGCAACTACTTTAGCTATGTGTTTTGAAGGTCTTAAATCGCTGGACACTATCACCCCCAAGTCCCTCTCCTCTGTTTTCTCTAGTAAGTTGACTCTTTCGCCGTTCTGTTGCTCCATGGTGTAAGTAAAACTCGGATGGTTCTGACCAATCCGTAACACAGAACACTTCCCTTCATTAAATCGCAGCTGCCATTTCTCTGACCATGCCACCAGTCGGTCTATGTCCCTCTGTAGGCTATGACAATCCTCTATTGATCTGACAATCCGATACAATTTACTATCATCGGCAAACAGTCTGATGACATTCTCAACCTCGGAAGTTATGTCGTTGATAAAACATATAAACAATATAGGGCCCAGGACACTGCCCTAGGGAACACCGCTTTCAACATTCGCAAAAGCTGACAGGGACCCATTTACTCTGACAGCCTGCCTCCGGTTAGTCAGAAATTGTTTGATCCACCTGTGACAAACTCCTGTAATTCCTAAGTCCTCTAGTTTCTGACAAAGTCTTACGTGGGGCTTTTCTCAGATCGAGATATACTACATCAGCACACAGACCCTCGTCCAAAGCCGCACCCCAATCCTCCATACAGTCCAATAAATTTGTTCCACAACTTTTTCCAGCAATGAATCCATACTGATTCTTATCAATCAAATTGTTACTAGTAAGATGGTATAACAGATGGTCTCTAATGAAGGATTCCAAGACTTTGCATAGTATTGACGTCAAGCTCACAGGACGATAGTTTCCAGGATCTGCCTTATCGCCCTTTTTGAAGATAGGTGTAACATATGCCTCTTTCCAATCAGCTGGAATTATTCCTTCTTGAAGTGAAGTGTTGTATAACAATGATAAGGGGAAAGCCAGTTCATGCGCCAATGCCTTCAGTAGTCTTGGATGCAATTGATCCGGACCCGGACTCTTCGATGGATTTAATAGCATAAGCTTTTTTCTTACTGCCTCTGGTGTCACACAAAGATCCCCTATACCTTCAAGATTGTAATTCGCTCTTTCCGGCAAGTTCTCCAAGTTTTCCTTCAGGGCTCTCACTGGACTGGAGTTTTCAGCAGAAGGGTCAGAGACTTCTGTGTATTTTTTTTCTGGGGTCAGCCCTCAGAGGTCAGGGGTCAACCATGGTCATTTCACAACATTGGGTGCATCTTCGTGCGTCACATTGACTCCTGCTGGTTTTTACTGTGCTTCAGACTACACACTTTGTGCGTATTTGACCCGAGACTTTGGGTCATTGAGAGCCCTGTAATCCTTACTATCCTATAACCCAGCATGCCTGTTCGTAGGCCCTAGCATGTTGGCTATACTGTAGGCCAAATATGTCCTGCAATGCTGTTCATTTTTCTTCGGCATTTGTGTTGTGCTCTTGTTTTATTAAATGCAGTATTTTTTAGTTCACTCTAGGCCTAGTCATTGACATTGACATTGGACTATTTTGTATAGGCCTATGATGCCTAGTATGGTACACAACCGGTACTCATTTTCTTAAGTCTGTTCCTCAGTAATTTCATGAGCTTACGTTCACGGTAGGCCTAGCACTAGCAGTTTGTGCTTGCTGCCTACATGTACATTGACCGGTGTCAGTAAGGTGGGCTGGCCTCTCCATGAATGATTATTAGCAGGCCAACACTTATTCGTAGCGTACCGTACGTTAATGTAGAAGTCCCAGCATGAATAACCGGAACTGTTCTAAACGCAAAGGTGTTGCACCAGGTTATTATAGGAAGAGGCGTAGAATCATGTCTCTTGTGAACAATCATGTTCAGGCCATAGAAAATGCTGAAAATCAGGCAGACTGTGATGAAGATATTGTACTGGTAGATGCTTGCAGGGATGAATTTGATCATGTTGCTACCGCTACTAATAATAGTGATACACACTGTGCACCTGATCAAACTACCGGTACTGATAGTGACATACATGTAGAAGAAAACATGTCACAAGGGCAGGAACATAGCGATGAACTTCAAATGGGTATTGGTGCTGAAGTTGATGCACACCTGAATCCTGACTTTGCTTTAAATGATGTAGGCCTATCACCTGACCACATGAACATCAGTTTTGAGGATTTCGATGATCACTATGGACGTTTCCTTGATGGTGATGGTGATGATGATGATGATGATGATGATGATGGAGATGATGATGATGATGATGATGGGAACTCGACTGAAGATGATTCACTGCGACATTCTCTTGCTGCATGGGGGACTGATATCACCCTTTCTAAGCTCACTTCCTTATTGAAGATTTTGAAGAAATATCACCCAAATCTTCCCCGGGATGGTCAGACATTACTTGGTTCAAGAACAAGGTATGACATCAAAGAGGTACCTGGAGGCCATTACTACCATTTTGGCCTTGTTCAACCTGTTCATAAGGAGATTTTGGAGGCATGTCCCAATTGGAATTTTGAAGACCTTGACAGAGAGATGCACTTGCAGATTAATATTGATGGCTTGCCTCTATTCAAAAATTCCAAGATGCAATTTTGGCCTATATTAGGTAGAATTGTTGATCCTGTTGTGACTGATGTATTTATTATCGGTCTTTTTAGTGGTGCAGAGAAACCTACAAATGTCGACGAATATTTGAGACCATTAGTGGATGAGTTGAAAGAGGTTGAGTTGAATGGCCTGTCCATTGATATTTTGCCTCGGCCATGTGTTATGAATTTGTCTTGCTTTATTTGTGATGCCCCAGCCCGTGCCTACCTTAAACAAGTCAAAGGCCATACTGGTTATTATGGTTGCGAGAAGTGCATTCAAGCCGGGGTGTGGGAAGGGAAAATGACATTTCCCAGCCTCGATTCTGAATTGCGCACAGATATATCCTTCCGGCAGAAGCAACAGCCAGAACATCACAATGGTACCTCTCCTCTCTTGGACCTTCAAGTTGGACTTGTGAGTCAGTTTCCTTTAGATTACCTGCATCTTGTTTGCCTTGGTGTCACGAAACGTCTTCTCTATCTGTGGACTAGTGCTCCTGTCAAATTCAATTCTAGGATTGGTTCAGCCGCTACAGATACAATTTCTGCAAGAATTGTTAGCTTTCGTCCATACCTGCCCATTGAATTTCAGAGAAAATGCAGGTCTTTATCAGAATGTGAGCGATGGAAGGCCACGGAATTTCGGCAATTCCTTTTGTATTTAGGTCCAGTGGCACTGAAAGGCACTTTGTCAGATGAACGTTATCAGAATTTCATGCTGCTGCATTAAGCCNGTTTGGCCAGTCAGAAGTTTTGGTTGTCTCATTGCCAGTATGCTAATGAACTACTTGTGTGTTTTGTCAAGCAATTTGCAACCTTATATGGGGAAGGTCAGATTGTTTATAACATCCACAGTTTGGTTCATTTAGCTGCTGATGTTGAGAGATTTGGACCTCTTGACAAATTCTCAGCGTTTCCATTTGAAAACTTCCTCGGAAAAATGAAGAGAATGATTCGAAAACCAAACCGTCCTCTCCAACAAATAATTAGGAGATTGTCAGAAAGGGACAATTCATTGGAACCTGCCCAGCCAGGCTTCAGTAAAGTCACTGTCAGTAAAAGAAGGCCTACATTTGACAACAAATTGGTCCCAGAAGGGTATCAGAAAACTGGATCCAGTTCATTTTTGTATACCACAATGGTATAAAGATTTCAACAGTTACAGGTGATAACTGTGTAAAAGTTGGTGAGAGAGTAGGCCTAGTGGAGAATATCTTCTAACCTGTCTCCGAAGATGCTGACCCCTCCAAGAAAGTTTTATTCCGCAAATTCAAGACCCAGGAAGATTTTTTTCTGTATCCATTGAAGTCATCTGATCTTGATATATTGAAGGTGTCAAATTTGAATGAGTCATGTAGTGTCATTTCACTTTCTGAAGTTGTGCAGAAGCTTGTTCTCTTGCCATTCAAGAATGTTCATGTGGCATTTCCTCTTCTTCACCAGTGTGACTGATTGGTTACACGTGGAGATACATAGTTTCTGGCACATCTCCGTGGAATTGTCAGTCGTGCATACTAGTACATGTACTGGTAATTGCAACTTGATGTTTTAGACTGTTTCTTGTCTTTGCCCATCCACTCCTTTGGTGCTACTCTAACTTCCGGCCAGAATATTATTCTGGCCGTAAAGAAAATGTGCATTTTATTCTTTGGTTACATAGATTGTCACTAAAATTAGATTGAAAACATCATTAATAGAAGGTAATCTAATCACTAGTGAGAGAACATGCCTGTTGTGTCTGTCCTCATTTTAGTGTTTGTGGTGGAACAGACAGTATCGCCACGGGCGTGTAGTGGGTGGCAATGTCGCAAAGATACTGAAAGGAACCAGTCTACAGTGAAGCGAGGATTAGCCATTTGGTGTATTTTACAACAAAATTTGTTTCTGATAAATTTTGTGCTGTAGTTCCGGAGCTAAATTGCTTCTTCACTTCTTTCAATGAACTGAATTTTACTGCACAATTTTTGTGTGTACGCTTGAGGTAAAATGTAGGGCTGTATGCACCAATAATATCTTGAACTCGAGTTTAACTATTATAACTTTTCCATGGTCACATCATACCTAACCTTGAAAACCTGAACAGTTGAAAAGTAGTGGCCCAACCTGAGTTCAAGGTGCATTAGGTGGTGTTCGTTTGGTGCATACGCGCTTACATGTAGAGTTGAATTGAAGTCATTCCTTGCGAAATAACGTAAAAGATGCAGATCTGTTTTCGGTGTGATTGCTTGATGATCAAAAGATGATGAACAGCATGTTTTTTCTGTTTTATAATTATCGATATGCATTTAGTTTTTTTGTAGTATTGTATAACACTTGCCATGTATCGTGTGGTCGTTTTCACCGACGAGAATGAGGTCGCTGTCATCCCCAATAACTGGCTGGATGGTGTTTCGTGTGCGGTATGGCCTCCATACCGTACTGATTCTTTGAATATGAAGGCAGCAAAATCCAGAGAAAAACCTAAGTCCAGCTGGAAGGCATACCCCATAAGGGAACTTTTTGCCTCAGGTATGTTTGAAAAATATCTTTGTCAAGTTTGTTTGACTTGTACATGTTACAGTCTTACACTACACTAAATTTCAGTTGCCACTTTATCTGTTACTCATAACTTACAGGAAAAATTAAATTGATTTGAGTTTAAAGAACTGATGTACACAAAAAATGCGACTGTAACACATTAAAGCTATACAATAGTATGCACTGGCCCAGTGAGTAGGATTATTGTACAGGCATTGACTGAAGTTTATCTACACTTGATTGGTAATTTGGAGATTAATTACAAAATAAAAGATGTTCATTTTCAAGTTTTTTCTGATAAGCAATTGCATAATTTTGATATTTTCAAATTTTGAGGCAAAAATGTGACCAACAAGATTTCCTTTCATGCAGCAAACCGCGTCAAAATTGGTTCGGTAGTACGTGTGTAAATATTCAGGATATCAGTGTAGATAAACATCAGTCAATGCCTGTAAATGGAAGATGCTGGTCACAGTTTTTTTTATCCCTGTAATGTTGTTTTGCAGATGATTTTGAGGTAGCATGGACAACGTCTAAAGTCGCCCAGATGACATCGGAGCTGGAAAGCGAAGCCGCGCCAGAGGTATACAGGAAAAATTAAATTGATTTGAGTTTAAAGAACTGATGTACACAAAAAATGCGACTGTAACACATTAAAGCTATACAATAGTACATGTACAATGTAGTATGCACTGGCCCAGTGAGTAGGATTATTGTACAGGCATTGACTAAAGTTTATCTACACTTGATTGATAATTTGGAGATTACCGTAATTACAAAATAAAAGATGTTCATTTTCAAGTTTTTTTTCTGATAAGCAATTACATAGTTAATTTTGATATTTTCAAATTTTGAGGCAAAAATGTGACCAACAAGATTTCCTTTCATGCAGCAAACCACGTCAAAATTGGTTCGGTAGTACGTGTGTATTTTAAATATTCAGGATATCAGTGTAGATAAACATCAGTCAATGCCTGTACATGTACATGGAAGATGCTGGTCACAGTTTTTTTTTATCCCTGTAATGTTGTTTTGCAGATGATTTTGAGGTAGCATGGACAAAGTCTAAAGTCGCCCAGATGACATCGGAGCTGGAAAGCGAAGCCGAGCCAGAGGTAGACGGTGTCAACCGACCTTCCCGCAGAACAAAACAGTGAGTTGTGCTGCATCATGGATTGACTTTTCTAAAAATCTAATTGTTTTCTGTGGCGATGAAAATGTTCCTGTGTAATTTCATTCAATTTTGGCTGAGAAAATGAACTTTTTCAGCTAAATGAATAGGGACTGTGTAAGCTATGACCCATCTGTCTATACTGTGCGGCTTTAAACTTGACATTCCATACATGTACATGCCAGGTATACATTTATTTAAAACTCTCTACAGTGCTCCAATGCGGTTTCACGATACTGACAGTGAAGAAGAAAGGGAAAATGTTGAACCTATAAAGAAGATGAGAGTGTCGAACTCCAAGATTCCACCAGCGCAAATCCACAGTCAGCCATCCATTTCGAGTATTAGCCTCCCGTCACCCCCTCCAAGGCCAGTAACGATGAGTCGGTCACCCCTCAGCCTGATATCACATCAGGCACAAGAGATGTCACCCCCAACGCCACCAGCGCAGTTCAGTCAGCCTTCAAGTTCAAGTGTTAGCCTCCGTACACCACCACCACCACCAAGGCCAGTAACGACAAGTCGGTCACCCCTGATGTCATGTCAGGCACAAGTGATGTCACCCCCGACGTCGTCAGCTCGGGTCCTCAGTTGGCTATCAATGTCACCCCTGATATCATGTCAGGCACAAGTGATGTCACCCCCGACGTCGTCAGCTCGGGTCCTCAGTGGGCTGTCAAGTACTAGTCTTCATACACCACCGCCACCAAGGCCAGTAACGATGAGCCGGTCACAAGTGATGTCACGTCCAGCACCCGTGATGTCACCCCCATCGCCTGCGACATCGACAACACATTCTGCTGCCAGGCCACATCATGCATCAGGTTAGTATCCATGCATACTGCTGTTAGTTCATTAGGATTTCCTAATTGTTTACAAGAGTTTTGGTGCCATCAAAACAATGTTTCTTTGTACTAACCATGGTAATATTTGCATCCCAATTTAAATATGCAGGCTAGCTGATGACGAATTATCATATGTGATGCATTGCAATGTATGCTTGCGATTCTCTTTCTCAGTCTCATCATACAATGCTTTCACACACAAATTACAGAAATGCTCTTACTGAGGCCTACATGTAAGTTAGAAATAAAACAGTATGTTCTCTACATCTTCAGATGTTGAAAGAGACCGCCGACTGTTCCTGATGCTGGAAAAGATCATGGAGGAGGTAAAATGCCTCCATAAGAAGATGGACGCACTCTCCCTGAGGGCCGTCAATGCTGAAGAGGAAGAAGATGAATGGCCAGAGGATATCAGCCTTCCATTCAATACGGTGCAGGAGGTCGATTCTTTTGAAGAGCAGTTGCAGGACAAAGATCTGCAGAAAGTCTTCGTGAGTAATTTTTTTGTTTGTTTCTAAGTGGATGATTGTTTTTTATGAAGGTGTTCATTATGACCTCCACATACTCTCGGAGTGTGGAGGTCATATTGTTTTCACAGGGTTTCTTTCTATGTGTCTCCCCAATTTTCATTTTATTGAGCTAGCTGATTGTACCAACCTGAAACTTTCACCAGGTCTGCAGTGGGGAATTATCTAGAGACGAGATTAGCGATTTTGGAATTTGTTCGGCGGTTTCCGACGACGGGTGGCGGCTTCACTTCAGCCACAGCATGTTCAGTCGCAGGATTATCATTGAACTTGACACAACGACTCAAGGATGGCGAAACGTGTTGAGTCTTCTTCTCGCTGGCATGTCTGCGTGGTGGGCTGTGGAGTAGGCCTAAAGCAGATATCTTAGATAAAAATGTTGATTAAACCTGCGCCTAATGGCTGATAGGTAGCAAATAATGCTTTTTCTTCAAATTTACATTGGACACAATTTACATTGGCTCAAAGAAAAGCATTTGCTAACTTCTAAAAACTTGGCACCAGCCAATATATATATATATTTATTTCGTACTGCATGGTACAGAGAACGGTGTACTAGTAGTGCAAGGTGCTATAGAAGGTGCTTGTAACGGATATGATGCATTTGATATATTATGTACATTTTCATAGGTCTATAGTTTTACGTAGTAGTTAAATTACTGCGTACTGTAGTTACATGTAAATTACTGCGTACATAGCAAATTTAAAATATCATTTATCTCATCAACTGTCAGTAGCTGATTTCCGGTCTCTCGCATACCTAAAAGTTCTCTTATTTGAGCAGCCACCGCTTTTGTTTCTTCAGGAACATCCTGCAGTTGGTTACCATTAAGCGATCCAAGCACTTCTTCATAATTGCCTACAGTTTCATCTCTTTCAAATCTATATTTTTCACTCAGATATTTAACAGTGTTCCCTAAACCAGATGAAAACCGCTGATTGTGCCAACCTGAAACTCACCTGGTCTGCAGTGGGGAATTATCTAGAGACGAGATTAGCGATTTTGGAATTTGTTCGGCGGTTTCCGACGACGGGTGGCAGCTTCACTTCAGCCACAGCATGTTCAGTCGCAGGATTATCATTGAACTTGACACAACGACTCAAGGATGGTGAAACGTGTTGAGTCTTCTTCTCGCTGACATGTCTGCGTGGTGGGCTGTGGAGTTACATGCCACGGTGATTGGTCAGCATACATGTAGCATGGCGGCGTGCATGTCATGTGTTTGCGTCAGTTAGTGATGGGTCGGCTTGGATTAAATTTCAGCATTATATGATGATGATGATGAAGTTCACCTCTACTCGGCGTCAATGTGGAGGTCATCAAATTCGCGATTTCAGCGAATTTACAATTCTAGTTGTTCATGTTTTCACAAGGGAAATGCGACAAGCACCATTAGTTATGCATCATTCAACTACTTCGCGTACGAATAAAATAATTTTGTGTTTGAATCACCACACTGGATATGCAGTCAGATTGCCAGATGAGAGGGTTTCTTCAAAATTACCGTGTATCTCCTTAAGTTAGTGTGGTTAACCATCAACAACTCAAAGTCATTATTTTTAAATTTGTAACTAAGCCCACTTTCATTTCAGGTTCGAAAAATGATTTTGGCTGGGGGTACTTCCCTTGAAGCTACGGTGTACAATATGATGACGGTATTCTGGGGCAACCACATCTGCAGCGAGTTCAACTGGACGGGGAAGAAGTCCGCTGAGAAACCAATGAGGTCATTTGTTGACCTCAAAAACATCAAAACACTTCTATTCAGTAAGTGTCTACTGCATGTACTACACCTTGAAACTTCCTGAATTTCAGCTGCTGGTGATTTTTCCTGAAAATCCTGTCCTTATGTTATGCGTACTTGTTCACTAGGCCAAAAAATCGTGATCAGCCATCACGGTCATGTAGAATACACATTTTCATGTGTCGTCTGACCTACTTTTCAAGATCACATAGGTCAATGTTTGAAATTTTGCCATTTGTTTCTAGCTATGGTTACACTTGTTCAAAGTGCCCGTGTTTTTCCAGACCCGTGTGTAGAAAAACCCTGGCGAGAGGTCACACTACTTATTCACTGTAGTGTAGTAGCCCGGCGATATATGCGGTGCATGCACTAACTTTTCGGTCGTTTCTGTATTGGCACACATTGTTTGAAGGTGCAAAAACGAGGCCACTTAATGGCTGTGACGCAAAGAACTAATGACAACACAGGGATTTTGAGGTCTAGAGGGCCTACTTCTTAATTGGAAGGGTGATCGCCTTTTGCCAGCTACTGTACAGGTCTTTCTTCTAAATTCGAATGGTGATTTCAACTAGAGGGCTTACTTCTTAATTGGAAGGGTGATCGCCTTTTGCCAGCTAGAGGTCTTTCTTCTAAATTGGAAGGGTGATCGCCTTTTGTCAACTAGAGGGCTTACTTCTTAATTGGAAGGGTGATCGCCTTTTGCCAGCTAGAGGTCTTTCTTCTAAATTGGAAGGGTGATCGCCTTTTGTCAACTAGAGGGCTTACTTCTTAATTGGAAGGGTGATCGCCTTTTGCCAGCTAGAGGTCTTTCTTCTAAATTGGAAGGGTGATCGCCTTTTGTCAACTAGAGGGCTTACTTCTTAATTGGAAGGGTGATCGCCTTTTGCCAGCTAGAGGTCTTTCTTCTAAATTGGAAGGGTGATCGCCTTTTGTCAACTAGAGGGCTTACTTCTTAATTGGAAGGGTGATCGCCTTTTGCCAGCTAGAGGTCTTTCTTCTAAATTGGAAGGGTGATCGCCTTTTGTCAACTAGAGGGCTTACTTCTTAATTGGAAGGGTGATCGCCTTTTGCCAGCTAGAGGTCTTTCTTCTAAATTGGAAGGGTGATCGCCTTTTGCCAGCTAGAGGGCTTACTTCTTAATTGGAAGGGTGATCGCCTTTTGCCAGCTAGAGAACTTTCTTCTAAATTGGAAGGGTGATCGCCTTTTGTCAACTAGAGGGCTTACTTCTTAATTGGAAGGGTGATCGCCTTTTGCCAGCTAGAGGTCTTTCTTCTAAATTGGAAGGGTGATCGCCTTTTGCCAGCTAGAGGGCTTACTTCTAAATTGGAAGGGTGATCGCCTTTTGCCAGCTAGAGGGCCTACTTCTTAATTGGAAGGGTGATCGCCTTTTGCCAGCTAGAGGTCTTGCTTCTAAATTGGAAGGGTGATCGCCTTTTGCCAGGTAGAAGGTCTACTTCTAAATTGGAAGGGTGATCGCCTTTTGCCAGCTAGAGGGCCTACTTCTTAATTGGAAGGGTGATCGCCTTTTGCCAGCTACAGGACTTTCTTCTAAATTGGAAGGGTGATCGCCTTTTGCCAGACACTACATGAATTTACCCTCGCCAGACCGGGGAGCCCTTCGAAAAACACAGTGGGCTTGCCATGTTTCAAAAACCCAACAGTTCATAGGTTGACCGCAAAAGCTGGGGATGTAGTGTAACCAAGGCTACTATGATGTGCATGTTGGGATAGAATACAGTAGAGAATTATGTATCAATGCATGATTTTTTGTTGTGTTTTCAGGATCAGTCAGGAAAAACACACCTACCAGGAATGCCACTGATTCCGAAATTAAGGAGGTGGTTAGAAAATTCATCAAGAATGGTCGGGATCGTGGGGGAGGGAGGGAAACACGGCGGCGAAGGCAGGGAGCTGTTTTGCCAGATAATGATGAAAACTGAATGTCATCACAGTAAGCAGGATATGGACAGGAAAACAATGAAATTACAAGCCGGCTTAAATTTTCATGTAAGTGAAACTCAAGATGTTGATTATATGTGTGACGGTCTGGGATAACCCGTCGGAAGTCGCTGAGTGATCAACAAGGGTTGTTNCCTCTTCAGTTCACGTGTTTTTATTCACGGTGGAGCTTTGGATCCATTTCCATGGCAGCCGTTTTGCCCTTCCTCAAGCCAGAAGTCGCACAACTCGGATATTATCCGACTTACACAAGACGGATTTCTTCTAAGTCGGATGAAATTATCTGGTCCACTTGAATCCGACTTATGCGTTTTCTACCGTACTCAAACTTACATCAGGTAATTTATAAAACCTCAGCGTACGCTGCATGGTCATATTACGACTTAGATGGGAGAATTTGACTTCAATCAGTTTCCTAGGATTCAGCGACCTGTGCCAGTACCTGGAAATAACAAGGACGAAGTGTCAGCATCAGCGTCCTGAAGTTAAAGGTGCTCTAGTTCAAATTGTAAACATTATGGTGTACCACCTATTGTCAACTTCTGGTACTAACAAATCAGATAAAATCGAATTAAATCTCGCCTTTCACAACTTTTTGTTTGTTTTTGAGCGTAAAATCATAAATATATTTCAGTTACAAGAATATTTATCAAGATTAGATAACATTAATGTTTTGGTATACACGGTGCTACCACCTGTCCGAGGAAAAATAACTATTATAATCAACCATGTAAATAAACAAACCGTAATATTTACAATTCGAACTAGAGCACCTTTAATCAACGGAAACCAAATTCAAGATGGCCTCATCTCCAACGGACGGAAGTTGAAAGCAAATCGCTTGCAGGGTTTGTTTTGATTTTTGATGGGCCCTCCCATAGCGAATGAATCTAGCCTCCAGGCAAAGCCGTGCACCAGTCATTTTTTTGTGCAAATATGTGAACGTGCACCTGGGGACGAGGTTACATTAAAATTTGTTAAAATGGATTAATGACATTTTCAAATTCAGTCGGTCAAAATGTACATTTTGTACTATTCACATTGATTTCGAAGCGGTAGATTTTGCAGAATACGCCTCCAAAGTTTGGCTGTCTAACGCATTTCCCATTAAACTAAAATCCTTCTTTCACCTTTTTCTCAAAATGACGCTTGATATTGAGGACCAACTGTCATGGCGCCCCAACTGAATCAAAACAAACACCGCCAGCTATTTGCTTTAACCCTTTCAGTGCCGAGCAACACCCGTACCGAAAGTGCCGAAAACGTTAGAAAATTCCTCGCAATTTACCCTCCTAAAGAAATTTCGCATCGGCGGTAGTTAAACCGCTGACACACAGATGGCAGCACCGTCACCGCTAATGCATTTTCCATGTACTGGTAAAACCATCCAGCGTCCACTGGTTGATCAGCACTTTGGGATTGCATTGAAAAACTAGGTCACCGGTGACCGATATGCGGGCAAAATTAGACAGGTTTAGGATCCACCGGTGGCTGGTACGTAGGCACTGTAAAGCCGAGTGCAGAACGACCTTGCGACTGGAAGCAACTACCGGCAATGGCGTTTCCAGCAACGGTCGGCGACTGGCTGGAAACAGCAGCAACTGATCAGAATGCTCAAACAGGTCGATGTGCACGCCCCGGCAACGCTATTGCCGACCGTTGCCGCTAGTTCAAGCCAGTTGCTCATGTTCTACTCGTTTTCCAGTTCTCTTCAGTCGCTGTCGATGTGTACGCTCCGGATTGAAGACTGGATTGTGCCACTTGTTGCCGCAATGACCAGTCGGAGTCGATGTGTGCGGTCCGCTCACATCGACAGCGACTGTTGCGTTCAGTTGCTTCCAGTCGCAAGGTCGATCTGCACTCGGCTTTAACGTTAACAAAACGACTAGATTTACCATATTTTTCGGGCTATAAGGCGCAGCTTTTTTTCATGAAGAAGGGTCTAAAATTGGGGGTGCGCCTTATAGGGTGGTGCGCCTTATCTGCAGATAGAGTCCGAAAGTGTCACAACAAGCTAATTAGCTTGTCACAACCAGGTCAGTTTGATGCATAACATTGCTGTGGTTCACCTGATGACTGCGCCTTATTGGGTGGTGCGTCTTATAGGTCTTATGTATGGATTTTGTCAAGGGTTTAGGGTGAAATTAGGGGGTGCGCCTTATAGTCAGGTGCGCCCTATAGTTGCGAAAATACGGTACAATACGTTTGATGGTCAACATTGAATGGAAAAGATCATAAAAATCAGCCGACTGAAATATTCTTCTCTTACCGACAGGTTGCGACCGGTTTGGGCAACACAACCCCGGCGGTGTACACAGCTTGGAAAAGACCTTGACAGTTAACTCGTCTCGTGATCTCCCGAATCAGGACAGGCGCGACACGCTTCGAGCGTAACTTTTTGTGAACGCACAGGAAATTGATTTCCACCATTTGTTTTGATCTGAAAACAAAAACACCTTTTTGTAAAATTATTGTCACAGATTATCTGCCAAGTCACATTTTGAATACCGGTAGATGTACAGTGGTGACCAAAATTATTATAACACTTTGTGTTTGCAGGTAATAGATATTTCATTTTTTTTATCGAAATGAAACAATCTGATTTTCCTCAAGAGCAATGCACCTTTTCCAATGAGGAGCCGGCGAAACTAATCCGTGACGTTGCGCTGACAAACAACTCAGTTAAAACTGACGTCGAAATTCAAGCCAACTGTATTTGCCATTTAATTCTGAAACTACATCCTACATGTATTCTAGCCCTAATATACCTGAAGTAGTGGACTGAATTCCAACTTTTACACTTTATCATCAAGTAACGGACTGACTCAATGTATCTGAATGTTTTCAAACGAAAATTCAAGTGGGAACATGTTGAATTTCATCAATAAAATTGACTATTTTAGCGTAAACAACAGACCAAAGAGCAACGTCACTGATTCTGAACGACACATCGCACATAACGTCATGGATGATGCGCGACGTCAATGACGTTTCCAACGTCGTGGAGCATGCGCTTTTGTGTTAAAACTGAGTTGTTCTCCAACGCCTCCTTTGGGCACGCCGGTTCCCAATTATTAAAAGTGAAAAATGGAAACCAGACTTTGTACGGCAACATCTTTAATTAACATATACCGACCTACATGTAGTGTTCGAATAATTTGGGCCACCACTGTACATGTATAACGCAAAGTTAATTTTTTACTCCACAGGAGGACTGTCAGAATGAAATGGCCAGGGCCATTGTGCTCACCTCTGTGACAGAGTATGACGTGTGAGTAGCCTGGTGATACACTGAATGGTGAAGGATTAGTGCAGAAACATCGTAACATTTACTACCGATGAGATATGGCGAAAGTCAATTTTTCAAGATGGCCGCCTGGCAGCCATGTTGAAGTCCAATCGAACCGAAATTTGGCATATAAGTAGACAGTACCAAGACACATATTTAGGCACGGTTAAAGCATCTATCATAGCTCCCACTATATGAGGTGTGGGTCGAAGTCCATTTTTCAAGATGGCTCCCTGGCGGCCATATTTGACGTCGAATCTGACTGAAATTTACCATATATTTATATGGTACCTAGATACATATTTTGACAACGTTAAAACATCCTACCTACTCCTATTTATAAAATGTGGGTCAAAGTCCATTTTTCAAGATGGCTTCCTGGCGGCCATATTTGATGTCCGATCGGGTTGAAATTTGGTGCATTCGTGTAGGGTGCCTAGATATATCATCACACCAAATCACAACACTCTATGTCAAATAGCAATGAAATGTGCCACCAAACAGTGAATTTTGAACTTTGACCTCTGTGACCTTGAAAAGTAGGTCAAATCAAAAACCCGGGATTTATGTGATGAAGTCTCATCAGAGGAACCCACCATAAAAGTTTCGTGGTTCTAGCTAACCGCGTTCAGGAGATACGGCCGAAAGAAGGTTTTCACAAAGCGCCCCCTACAGGCCAGAGTGTACAAGCAGCAGCGCTAAGTTTCGGTCCAGAGATAGTTTTTACCATAGGGTACCTGTACACCAAATTTCAAGTTTGTAACCCAAGCGGTTTAGAAACGTGCCACCCCTGTTAACGACGACGACGACGACGACGACGGACGACGACGACGGACGACGGACGACACACCATGGGAGAAGCTCACCTCACAGAGGTGAGCTAATAAAAGTAACTGAAAACCCAACATACCTGTCGTATATTCTAATGTGAGCAGGAACTGCACTGATGAATCCGACTAACTTGCCAGATTTAACAACTCTAACACCACAGTGCCAATCCTTACGCCACCCTGGTGGTTGAAGTGCCCTGGAAAGACAGACAGACTGTACTTACATCATGTCGTGGCATTGCGAACGAGGCAGGGCTCATCCAGAGGAATCGGAACCAGTCATTGTTGGTTCAGGCCTCTGGGCGGCTTGAGATACATGTACATGTATGAGTAGGCCTAGGCCGATGTGTGGATTAATTGTAAAGTCGACAACAGTGGCTTGGCATAGAATGATGGGATGTGGACACCCGAACCATGGAGGGGTGTACCTCTCCATGGTTCGGGTGTGTTTGATTATACGCTCCGAGTCACGGTTCGTTCGAGCCTGCCTGGGTCCACATTTGGGGAAGATACGCACGTGCAGAAAGCGCAACAGTGGCGACGTCGTGATTCCACCACGTTTGGCTTGAGTCAGCACCTTGGTAACCAGGCGGCGGCGTAGTGTGACGTATACACCAAACTTAAATTAGGCCCGCAAATAATAATTGCTCGCTCTGCTTACTCAATTCCACGTCTTATACTTCAGTTTTTACGGTCTTCATCGTTCCCCATGCGTTCCAGCCTCAAACGTGCCTTAGTCGTGGAGCACAGGCCATTTTTTGTCATTCTCGAAAAATTATTTACATAACCATATCACAGCGGTGTTCCACATTTGACGTCAGTTTGCTTCGCAGATTGGCCACGCCGTGGTGTTCCGGGAACATGGCGTCCAGGATTTGGGAAAAGAGGGGGCGCCCTTTGCAAAGAACATTGAAATTTGTGCCAAATTCCAGAATTTCATAGTCGATTTTACAGATTTTTGGGCTAAAAGGTGAGGCGAGCACCCCCTCTGGATCGGTGCTGCGACGGATACCAGGATCCTCAAAGGCTCGAGGAGAGCTGTTCACACTCGTGCCTGAACTTCAAGGAAGCCGAGGAGCCGAGTCAATTGAGCTCCTCGGCACAATTTTGCGGGCGCTCCTCGAAAATTGTCACCAATTTCTTAAGCATTTGACAAATAACTGCAATGAGGAACCCGCACACTAAGGTCACGACGTGGCGCTGCGAGCATTTGTACCGAAGTCTCTGTTTTTCTAACGTTATTTCCATTTATTTCTGGCGTGAAAATAAACCAGTAGCAGATGAAATTTTCTTTTAATCTCATTTCTTTATTTCTTAAAATGAAGAGATACAGTGGCGATAAAAGCAACGTCTTTTATGTCATTTTTCCTGTAGAAAAATGTACAGGTCATTTTCTCATGACGCAACGTCAGCACCTAAAATGACGTCAATGACGTCGTTTCGGTACAATCGCTCGCAGAACCGACCTGTCGGTGAGCGGGTTCCCCATTAGTTACACTTACCACTTGAGAAAGTCGGGGGAATAATCAAAACGGAACATATTATCATCATCTTCTACATAGTTTTCGTTTAGTAAAGTGTAGAGCTCCTTCAGCTGAAAAAACCAATCAAATCTGTGTCATTTAAAAAAACTGAACAGGCCTTTAGATTCCCCTGAAGTCCAGACACCCTCTATTTTTTTACCTTATTTTGGGGACATTTTTCATCGTAGCCACCAGTCACCAAGGAGACTGGGTTTTGTACATGTAGTTGAGAGTCATAGAAATAAAGAAAACCCTATCCTTCATGTCTGAAAACTGCAGAAGAGCTATTTATTACACTCCTCAGAAATGCTAGGAGAGCTATTAACTCTTGGGGAAAACTTTAATGACAAAGCTTTTTGTCTTCATGGAGTTTTTGTCTTTTGGAGGGGCTGAATTTGGGGACATTTGGCATGTTTGGGGACATCAATTTTGGGGACATTCATTAGCAGGAATTTGGGCGACACCTTATAACGGTGTCGTTTTGGGGGAATCTAAAGGCCTGCTGAAAGTGATCAATTAGGCAAGTAAAGCAGGTTGTCCATGTATGTGTATTTGTGTGTGCATACATGTACATGTACAGTCATGGACATTAGTTTATCTACACCTGATACTTTGAATATTCCACCGCCTATTCCATGAATAGCGTTATTCCACAGTTTTGCTTAAACCACTGTTATGCATACCGATGGTGGTACAACCGTGAAGTTATACCTGGAATAAGCTATGGAGGAATCCCACTGACGATTGTGACGTCACTGCCGCGACGAGATGCTGCCATGCTGGACGTCACGTCCAACGCATTCGTAGCTTCATATGACGTCCAACATGGCTGACGTGCGAATTATGACGTCAATGATGACGTCACGTGAAGTTCCTGTATACCTCCCCTAATCCACCTTTATGCAGCGAGTTGTCAGCGGATCGAGAAATTTTTAAAGTTGCCATATTTGGGAATGACCACGACCGGATAGAAGCTTCGATGTGATTGGTTGTATTCAGCGATAGATTTTCTGTCGCTGGTTCCACAGCTAAATGGCGCGAATTTCAACAGGGCCTCGGACGTGCGAGTAGGGGAGCACGTTAAGAGGGCCTGTTGCAAGAGGATGCACTCAAACTAGCATGACAAGAACCGGCTGTCTGTCAACTCAAGTAGACTACTCACCACCAATGGATCGTCTAAATCAAGAGTATCCCAGTTAAACTCTTTAGGAAGGGAGTAACAGTCTTGTCTTACTTCATCCTGGGGCTTATCTGGTTCTATTTCCTCATTACTTGTGATCTTCTCATCTGAAAATTCAAATTTTTCCACAGCATAATCTGCTGAACTTAGTCTGAAAAATCTCAAACAGAAGGCCAGGACATCCTATAATCTGAGTTATTTCATTCATTCAAACAGATGAAGACGAACACGGCGACATTAGAGAGATTGCACAGCGGACCAACTCCGACTCCGACTAAGAGAATGACATCCTTGATAAAAACGATTTGATAGAAGTTTTCAATTCGTCAAACACCATAAATTGAAGGCAGAAAAAAATGGCCTTATAAATCGGAAGTGTGGATAAATAATGAATATTGAAGTCGTAATCCTAGTCGTTACGACTTGAAAAACAACTGTAATATTTTCGATTTACGTGCACTTCCGATGATGAGTCAAAATTATTCTGCCACAAAGTTATGGCATTTTACAATTTGCAAACGTCTATCAAATCGTTTTTATCATTCATGAATGTCTGCAATTCATTCTGGTAGTTGAAGCCGGAGTCAAAAAGCTGTGCAACCTATTTAGTAATTCATGGCTTAACTAGAGTCATACTGACGTAATTTTGGCACAGGCTGTGTATCCCAGAATTCATATCGCTTGCGCTGCGCCTCCTCAAGGCTCTTCGGTGCGCCAGCTTGACCTTGAATACTCAGCAGGTCCATCATCATTGCTTTTTGGATCTCCTGCAGTTTATCCACTGGAACCTGACGAAAGAAATTATGATTTAGGCAATTAAAGGTATTTTCAATTCAAAGAGGACAGGAATATCATCCACACTTGAGTCTACCGTATTTATGCGCTTAAAGCGATGCACGCGGGCTCTGCAGTAACTGCACATTGATAGTTCCTCTATTTCCCGTATGGCGGCAGCACTACAGTTTATGAATGGAATTCCAAGTAGGTCATCTCATTATAATACTATGGAATTTATTATGACCAATCAGCAGCGAGGAGAGTGACATGAGTGACAGGGATGCCGACGGGGACGATTCGATGAATCAGTTCGTCGATCTCGTTCTGGGAAATCCCCGTGAGATTTTAGAAATTTTTCCGGCAGTAAATATTTATGTCGCCCAAATTCATTGAAATAATCTTAATAAAAGATTTTTCATGAACGTGTTATTGTATAAAACGGCGACGATACCGTAATTTAATGGCTCGAAGATGCCAGTTAAATCACACGAGGTCAGTTTCAAGAATCCCGCTAGCTATGAATGAAATTGGGTAGTCTCGGGGGAGCTATCGCGGGTCGCGATAGTTGAACGAGATTTCATTTTCAATCTCGCGAGTACATCGCTTTAAATACTGGACATGCTGGAGGTGTGTCGTTCCTTCTGGTTTAGGCCCTTTCCCTACCCCTATTCTTTTCATTGGTCAGTGATCTGCATTTGCCGGTCTTCTTGTCCTTCTTTCTATCTATTCACCTCATTCTGACCAAAAATTCATAAGCGAGCGAAAAATGTACAACTAAAATTTCACGAAAAAGCCTCCTTTTCTCAGCTCTGTAGAGTGCGTAATGTGTATCGAATTTCGTTGAACTCGCCATCAAACGGAAGCTTGAGATGTGCTCTCTCATTTCCAATCCTAAAATCTTGAGCTAAGTCCCAAATTATGTTGACAGATGGCCCTGAAGTAACCAACGTTTCATGGGTCCCAAGCGCTCGCGACGAATGGTCCCCACGGGTACACAGTACTTGAAGTTACCGACAGGTGGCGCTTTCGCTTATTTGCATAAAGCCCGCCGCAAATCCATGTGTTTTCTTTACAAACTCCGCCTACTGTGTTCCCATTGAATTTTTGTTCTGACGCAATACTCTGTTTATTTTGTCGGTGCTATTCTATAGCTGCACTCCTCTTCATTCCATGTCATGGTCAAACATTAGGCCGTGCGTAATTAATTCTATGTTTCGCGTCCTGCGCGCGCACCTATTTCTGACTGTTGTCTGCTAATAGAAATGCATTGCGCATCCATTTTCCGAGATTCTCAAGATTCCCAACACAACTATTGGTAAAAAAAACAGGCCCAATAAGTTTTAAAATACCTCCTGAGAAAGCTGTGGTTCCTATCCTAGGTCACAAAACCAGGATGTTGACAGATTAAAACAATGTTCCAACATATCCTAGAGCTCTTGTTTCATGGTCAGGATGCCTCAATTCTTCATCTTATCCATTCAAAATCCCCCCCAGGATATCAATCTGTGTGACATGTACTGTATTGATTCGTGTTTCGGGTCGTGTTAAAAATGCAGTTTGTGTTGTGTTTGGAGCGCGCGCGCACCGATTTTAGGTGACAGTGGGACACGAAACATAGAATTAATTACGAATGGCCTTATCTTCATGCCACTCTTACTCTAAACTCCCTACGCAGTTGTGAGTCGCGCCCCCTTCGGTTTACTCGCTCTCCACAACTGCTTTACTTCGTGGAAGTCTCCGCGTTTGGTCAACAGATGGCGTCAGGGCCTGGCGCGAGTTTTACAGCCTATCAGCACGCTGCTTTCAGAACTCATTGGCCCGTCGGCAACGGATGTTCTTGTGCTACCATGGCTACAAACCGCTCGGCCAATGAAAAAGTGTCTCAGGCCAGCTTGGTTACTGGTTGCTCGGTGCTCTCATTGGTCGACTCTCTCAGCGTCATCTGTTGACCAAACGCGGCGAATTTTACGAAGTTAAGCAGTTGTGGAGAGGGCAAACCGAAGGGGTAACACAACTGCATAGGGAGTTTTGGGACAGTAAGCCGTGGTGCCTTGTACCTTGTGTCTTTGCAAGGACAAGTAAAATACCCCACCCAAGTGAGGAACATGAGTAGCTTGTGATGGCCTCCTCCGTACTTACCAGGGCCAATAATGCTATAGCGTCGGCCCTGACGGAAAAATTAAAAATACAAATAGGGAGTTTACTCTTGCTCATGTTAAATTACCCAGGTCATAAGTTATTCAACTCCTTTTTCTTACAGCCTAATTAGTTTTCTACACTAATTACATACACTCTTGGTCTAGGTCCAGCAACCAATTTCTGGGGCTTGGCCTCTATTCATTCCTTAATTGCTGACACCTCCTGTTTGTACAGGGTATTTCAGATCTACATTTGGGATTCAGCTCAGTCTCTTCTGAAATCTAGTGCGGAAAAGTGCCAGCCTGAAGAAGACCCCAGTTTGGGGTCGAATATTTGCTTAAACCTCTGGAATTCGATTTCCTGTATTATATCTTCAAGAAAAAGCCCAGAAAAAGCAAATGCTAGTTTTTATGAATTCGGCCCAATGTCAAGACGTGCCCACTTCATCTTTTCAAGGGGGGAGGGGGCGGGGTCAGGGAAAAGATGAAGTCACTTCGTCTTTTTTCATCATCATCATCATCATCATGTAAGGTCGGAGGTCGAAGACCTGTTGATCTATTGCAGTTAAATCCACAGGCAAAACTCTGCACAGAGGCGCGGGTTCTGGGAATAATTCACAAGGGACACAGTTCCACAGCTGGATTCCTACTGGGGCAGTGTGATTAATGTGTACGAGCATTAGGCGAACTTAGTAATGAACTTCCAGGACAACTCATTTAATCCGTTTATAGGCCTAGTGTCTTCAGAGGCAGAGGATCGATTGATCCAGTTCTAATTTATTATTGACAGTGTACATAGTGTATATTCAGACAGTTCAGAGTTATTGGATTTTCTATTTGACACGTGTGTTCGCCAGCATTGCGCACCACCACAAATACGGTCACGAATACAGCCACGAAGATAAAGGAGGCAAAGACCCGACCGGGTCATGACGCCGCTCATGATGATGATGATGATGAGTAATAAAGCAACAAAGTAAGGCCATGTAAAAAAAATAGTTGGTTAGCATCCTTCCACTCTCACTTTTCTGAGGAGGGCGGGAGGTGTTTTTTTAATTTCTTATTGAGTTTGAGATGCATGTTACCATGGTAATCATGACAACCTGAGGATAATTCCAAATATATAGGTAAGAATTGAAACAAGCCGCACGCTAAGCGTGGCAAATAACCAGGTTTTCGAAGTGGACTAGTGAATAAACTGAAATGGTGCATGGACTATATGCTCACCTGNACACCTGGATTCGAGGTTGTCTCGCCCGTGGTCACATGACCGCCTGAAGAATGTCATGAACAGTTAAACTCAACATATCCCGGCGCGAGACCGCGAGATTTCACGGGATTTCTAAATAGGACTCGTTCCTAGGCACTGGTTGCGGATGCTGGGTGATGGTCGGCTACCGAAAGTACACCCAGGGTATTGTTTTACTGAAGACTGAGATCCTGGGTAATCTTTGTATATACCCAGGACGACATTTACCCTTTCAGCCATTGTGAGCCAACTTCTGCGAGAAATCTCTCATGTGGAGAGGCACTTTTTCTTGTGCGTTTTACCATTCGGTGTTAGCACGCTTTTAGTTTTTCATCATCCTCTTAAAAATGCTCAGCTTTGGAGGAAACTACATGTACATGTAAATGCCTTTCCCGTGGAATAATGTTCGCGTCAAGGGCAGGGAAGGGAACTGAGTGGATTGTTGGGGGAAACTTTTATGAGTGTATTAATATTTGCAGCAGCGAAATTTTGATTTTGCGATTTTCGCACGAATTTTTGAAGGCAAAAATATTGTTTTTACTTATGTTAGCACGCTTTTAGTTTTTCATCATCCTCTTAAAAATGCTCAGCTTTGGAGGAAACTACATGAACATGTAAATGCCTTTCCCGTGGAATAATGTTCGCGTCAAGGGCAGGGAAGGGAACTGAGTGGATTGTTGGGGGAAACTTTTATGAGTGTATTAATATTTGCAGCAGCGAAATTTTGATTTTGCGATTTTCGCACGAATTTTTGAAGGCAAAAATATTGTTTTTACTTTTAGATATATAAGAATCTCGATATGGGTGTAAAAATCTGTGAATTTCGTTTCTCTAACACATCAATGCTGTTCAGATGTTTCGATGGCACTCGAATATTGTTGGTACTGGTTGCCGGTATCTTCTCTTGGTTCGAACCAGAATAGGGTAGCACTTTTTATTTTCAACGATTCATATGTAGTCCCAATTCAGACATCAGATGGTGCTTCAGCAAAATCTTGTAATCAAGTGCTACAATAGCCACGTCTACACGGTGCATTTTATCTCCATTTTATCTCCATTTTATCTCCGTCTACATACACCGGGCCTTCTCTCGAGTTAAGTTGTCTCGAGGCAACTTATGCCCTTTGGGGGGGCTAAGAACCTGAGACAAATTTGTCTCAAAACAGTTGTCGTGTAGACGCACTCGCCTGTTGTCTCGGGACAAAGGCCTATGTTGTGGCATGCACGGCTCATTTCACTCTGCCTCTGCAGCATGTGTACTCGCGTTTGGTGGCTTGTGACGTCATATTCAAAGCCAGAACTATAATCCGTGTAGACGCTCCATTACTTGTCTCGGGACAGATTTGACTCAGGATAAGTTCTCATGCAGACGTGGTTATAATGTCTGAATCGGGGGTGAATCGACACTTTAAAAAAGTGCTGTAAATCAAAATGTAGGTGAATCGAGAAAATATAACAAGTTAAATGAGTGCCATCTACTGAATCCTCACAGTTGATAACCTAAGAAACTTGCAAATCTGCGGATAATACACCCACATCTTACTTACAGTTTTATGTGGTTGTCTTAGTAAAACCCGTCAGAAGTCGATGAGTGATCAAGAAGGGCTTGTCAGATTGCCTGGGCATTGATCTGCTACTGTTTACCTGTTGCGTAGTTGATTTGATTTATTGAAAGGTGCGGGAGCACCAATGCCATCATTATCAAAACTTTTCTCAACGTGACATCTGACGGGTTTTCCTAGACTGCCATACATTTGTCAATACCATGACATTTGCTGGGGTCCATTTCCAGTTATTGTGAAAAGCAATAACATTTCGATAGATTGTCAATTTGTAATACATGTACTAGTCTCAGGAATATTCTCAACTGTGATTTTTTTTCTTTAGAAAGTTATCGTTGCATTGTGGTCAGTTACTCGTAAAGTACAGTGCAGATCAAAAATGGACATCCCTAAATAAATTAAATCCTCGTAATTGATGCGTACCCAACTCCCGCATAACTATGTCGGAGTATTTCCATGTTGCATGACTTGTGGTTATAAGACCACATGTTGCAGTTTTTAATATGTGGCGGTCTTGGAAAACCCAATGAAGTCAATGAATGATCAACAAGGGCTGTCAGATTGCCTGGTTTGTTACGTAGTTCATTTGAGCTATTGAAATATGTGCAAAGTGCAGGTTCACCAAGGCCATGATTATCAAAACTTTCCTGAAACATGACATCTGACGTGTTTTTCTAGACCGCCACACATTTGTTGATTCACTGGGGTCAATTTATTTTACAGTTACTGTGAAAAGCAGTAATATTTCAACAGATTGTAAATTTGTAATACCCAGTACTTACTTACTTGTCTCAGAAATTTCTCAAACCCCTGTGATTTTTCTTCTAAAGTTGTCCTTGTAATGTGGTCTAGCTGTTAATTGATGCACAACTCGGGGCCTTGTATCTGTGTACATACCCAACTCCTAACTTATGTCGGAGTATTTCCATGTTGCATGACTTGAGTTGTGGGACCACATCTTGCAGTTTTATGTGGTGGTCTCGGAAAACTGGTGCAAGTCGATGAATGTTTTTTATTGATCAACAAGGGCTGTCAGATTGCCTGGGTGTGTTACGTAGCTCATTTGAGCTATTGAAATGTGTGGGTTTGCAAGGGCCATGATTATCAAAAATTCCCTGAAACATGAAACACGTGTTTTCCTAGATGCAACACATTTGTTGAGTACATGAGGGTCAATTCGCTGGGGTCCATTTCCAGTTACTGTGAAAAGCAGTAACATTTTAATAGATTGTCAATTTGTAATACTAGTCTCAGGAATTTCTCAACTGTGATTTTTTCCTTTGGAAAGTTGTCCTTGTAAAGTACAGTGCAGTCAGTGCATGACTTGCGGTTAAGGGACATTAAAATTCGCTTAACTTATGCGTGAACTCCACCGTGAAATAAGCGAAATGAAAAAATAACTAGTGCAACAACAGTGCAATTTTCTCGTAACTTACAAGCCGTCAGTTTTGTAATCTGTGCTGTATTAATTTCATTGGCGTCCATTTTCCAGTTACCGTGTAGTATACAGTAACACAAGAATATTTCGTGTCTCAGGAATTTCTGCCGGTAAATTGGGATCTTCTTTAAAGAATTCTCGTCAGAATGATTGCGGCAATACATATCTCCATGTGTCAAATGTTCTTTATAAATTTGCAAATTTGTTTATTTTTTGTAATAAATGAATTAAGGGGTATATAAAAAATGCATTCTAATTGTTATTGACACACTGGCTCATGCCACTGTGTAAAGTGAGAGCTTTGAATTTGCTCCACACTGGAAACATGTTTTGCTTGACCACCTGATTGATAAAATATTCAGTCAGTGATCTTTGATGTGTGGGCTGTATCAGATGCATTTCACTTCGAAGTGTATTCCTGCACTATCAAGCAAAATATGTTTGTGGTTATTAACTCCTTCACTGCCAGTGACAACTTCATCAAAATTTGGTATCCACACTGTAAAGCTGCCCTGTGGATACCACCTCGAGATGATTTGGGTTTTTTTCCAGAAATTTCGTTTCTTGAATTTTGATAGTCGCCACTGGCACTGAAAGGGTTAATAGCTCATTATTCTGGTGGATTTCTACCCATCCATTCACCACCAATAACCCCCTGAATGCCCCTGCTGGACAGCTGAAATGCCACCCATGACCCACTGATTTCCCCCTCATTCCCCACCCGAATCCCACCGATTTCCCTCTGATGAGCCACCCATGAGCCACCGGTGGCCCACTCGTTTCCCCACCATTTCCCACCCAAATCCCACTCATTTCCCACTGCTGAGCCACTCATGAGCCACTCAAATGCCACCGGTGGGCCACCGGTGGGGTGTTTTGCATTACCACCGGTGGGCCACCGAAAATTGCTATCTGGGATGTTGGTGTCGTTGATACAACTAAGTAATATTAGTGAGGTTTCGCAAATCTGACGAAACATGAAGTATGAAATACGAAATTCAACTTCATTTCCTGGACCTAAGTTATTTCTGGAGATGTTGGTAGGCCTGCTGCAAATGTCCCTGCTGCCAGAGCGTCTTTTAGTATATCATNGAAAATTGCTATCTGGGTAGTCATTAGGGATTAATCACGTGATTTCTACCACCACCATTGACAAAATTGGCCAGTATTGTGTCCTGAACTGTGACAGGGATCAACGTTCTGCAAAAATCATAGTCCGATCGGTCCGATTGTTCAGCGAGGGATTATAATATGTGGCTATAGAGATCATGACCATTCAAATATAACCTTACAATAGCGGGCTTTGTTTGTCGGACTTGCGTTCGTGTTTATTCCTCTCACACCTGTTTCACGTTTTCTGCACATCCGTATCTTCCCAAAGTGCTGATCCGGGTAGGCTCGAACGTATTAAGGGTGGGTATACACTACACGTGATTCGCCCAACGCATGCGATGGTTGTTATTTCATGCCGCAATGCCTCCCAAACAAAAGTAACTAGCGTGCGATTCCAAATCGCTTGGCAAATCGCTTCTACAGGGTGGGCCAGAGAAAGTGTCCCTCGAACAATAGGGAAACAACAGAAATGCTATTGTTCGAGGGACACTTTCTCTGGCCCACCCTGTAGTGTGCACCCACCCTATAACCGCGAGTCGGAGCGTGTATCACACACCCCCGAACCATCTGGGTTCGGGTGTGTGTGGATTAGAGAACTTGAGCAGAACGTACCTCATATGCCAACCTACTGTTATCGACGCTGCAATTATTAGATCCACAAACTGGCCCAGGCCTACTCATATCTCTAAGGCAGGGTTTACATGGAGCGTGTCGATACAGGAAAGACACGCTACGGTACGCGTAGATACAACAAGAGGCCCATGGGCCTAGCGCTCAGCTGACATTTGAGGCCTCAGTTTGATAGGCTAAGGCATAAGGGGTACCGTACTGCATTCTTAGGAAGGTTCGTGGATGAAGTCAAATTTTATTCACCAAGTGTGCATGGTTGGATGCGATAAAGTCTGCTAATTATGGTTAGAGACTCGGTCCAATACAATTTTGCCAAGAATGAATCACATTTATTTTGGAAAGCCTGCGGTTTGCATACATGTGTAAGAGAATAATTCATTTATCTGCTGTGGCGAAGACTTCTCTGTTCTATGATTTCGACAGTTGATGCCTAATTGGCATTCCTGTTGTGTCGGCTGAGCGTGACTTCTTCAAATTCAAGACACTTCCTTGTTCCTCTCTTTAGCAACAGCGATCTGGGGTGCTTCGGCAACCAGGATTGACCTGAAATGTAGTGAATAGAGTGGGAAGAGGTTAAATTGTACATGGTAGGCCTACAATCGTTGGTGATTATCAGATCTTTATTACACCACCCTTGGTTGGGAAGGGGTTAATATAGTATGATACCGTACAATGCTTGGTATTAGACTCCTTGGCCCGTATGCACCAAGGTGGTTTAAAATTTGGCTTAAACCTAGATTTACTAATCATGGATTAAGCGTGGATTAAATCATCCGAACTTGAACCTGCACCAACCTAGTTAAACCACAGATTAAGTTGTCCATGGTTCATCCATGGTTGAACCAATTTCATAACATAAATGGCTATTACCAATGGATTAGGTCACACTCTGTGGACACGATGTCATTGTAATATGCTGTGGCAAAAATGAATTAATCCAAGTTTAAACCCACCCCTCTACCGAGCAATTGCTTGGGATACCTGTTTCACTATCCGGCTGACTGTAGTTTGGTGAACACCTCCAAGATCACAACCTGTCATCTGGACATGACCTGTGGCGTAAAATCGTAGCGTAAGTAAAAGCCAGCGTTCCTGTTGGAGTTGGGTGTACTCTCTTCTTCTATCCAATCCAAAATTACATGTACCAAAACGTTCTCCTTGGTGAAGCGGTATCTTTTGTGGAAATCACCATCTCTAAACTCCTCCATCGGATCGCTCCTATCTCGAATCAGCCGTTCTGGCCATTGAAAATTNAAGAGCTTATTAGACCCCCTTGGCATGCTTGGGATTAGGTGGGAAGCGGTGAGGTTCTTGGTGGTGAATCGAGAGCTGTCCCTTTAATATTATTGACACCTTCACAAGAATTAATCCATGGTGAATAGGGAGCTATAAAATCATCATTGCCATTATTCTTGTTTGACTTTGACCTGCTATTCTCTTTCCGCAACTCATATTTAGAAATATGCCGAGGACTGGAGGGAGGCTTCGCACTTTCGCCAGACGTGTCTTCGAGAAAATTCACGGAAGTCCTGGAATTAGTGGGATTCCCCATCCTGCACACCACCTAAATAAAATAAAAAGTTTGCCCACGTCAACAAAGAAATTGCCACGTAAAAATCGTCTTCGTTGCATGGGTTCATTTTTCATCATATGAGGAAGAGTGTGAGTTGTGGATATTTTATCGTAATTTGGCTGAGACTTCATGAGCACTTAGAGATTCGAGTGGAGGTTCATGGTCTTGCCAATTGGTCATTCTTCGTTCTCTCGCATAGACGACCACAGGCCTCTGACGTCATCAGAATCAACCCAGTGACGAGACTTTCGCCTTATTACTTATTCACTGTGAGATCCGATGGCAGAGCAAGCGATCAACCGTCGAAACTCTCAATGCCAGGGTCATTTATATGGTAATCATTGCGTCATTAGGTTCTTGGTGAACAGATCTGACATTAACTTCCCTTTGAACTGATGTAGAAAATATCAACCTACATGTATCTATCCCATCACGTTTTGTCTACATATTTTTCATAGGGGCTGAGATATTGCGATATTTTATTTGACACAAAACGCCCCCTGGTGCGCATAATATAGGTCAAATTGCGCTCATGTTTTGTTTCCGAGGAGAGTTCACCGAGGGCTACCTTCAGATGTAATTTGGAGTCTCTAGCTACTACGGTTACAAAACGTCGGGCATAGTTTGACAGATGGACTGGTTGACTGCTGGACTGATGGACTGACACACTGACGCCACTGAATACCTATTTGACTAGCTCCGCTGACCTTAGGTCAGCTGAGCTAAAAAGTCGGCTTCCAAAATTTCGCAAATTTTCACCCAAAACAGGGTCTTCCTCAGGCACTTTCTTGCCTGAGGGAGACCGTGGTTGGGGTCGAAAATTTGCGAAATTTTGGAAGCCGACTTCCTGTATTATATCGTTTTGTGTGTCGACTTTTGTGCTCTTTCTTTCTTTGGTGTAAAAGATTTCGTATCATTTAAACGTATGACCACCAAAGCTGGTGTAATATTTGTGAATGTTCCCAATATGTGAGTATTCTCCAACTACTGACTGACAGAGTAAACTGCGACTTGACAGGCACACACCGAGAAACTTACCGATCTATCTGCCAGCATTCAAAAACAATACCTCGTTGTACAGAATTCGATCCGTATACGTATAGCGATCAGTGATAAGTCTGATCACAACCTTCCTATTATTATTGGCAGAGCAGCCTTCTGATNCCCCCCCCCCCGCCCCGCAAGCAAATATAGAACTATTGAGATTTATTGCGAACGCTATTCAGAGAAAACACAAAATGAATACCTGTTTTTTATCAGAAGAATGTGCTGGACTAACGTCATTCATCTCGTGAAGTCATCCGTGCTTGGCCGATCAATGTCGTTGCTGTGGTGACTGTGTTTGTCAAAGTGAAAATACTTCTGTCTGTCTGCCGACACAGGACAGAAATTGAAGATATATACAGGAAAATGTTCCAAACCACGGCTGACAGAATCTGGTCACTCTTGGACTCCGCCGGGCATTAATCATAGCCACTATTCACTGCTTAGATGACCTATTTCTCTTATTGAGAGAAGATTGTCCTATGGTAAGTCAAGTTTTCATACAAGTTCGACCTGCTTTACGCCTGTGTACTCACAATATCATAGTACTGTGTAGAATGAATACATCAAGAGTTGTGTCGCAAAGCGAGTTGAACATGACATTACATTGACCTAAAGCTGGTGGTAGACGTACAGATTCAAGTGTGTGACATCACCTAAAGGTGGCAGCACACATACGAAAAACTCATTAATGTCTGTAGGATTATATCTATGTGAGCTTCGGTGAAAAAACGCATGCCCCCCCCCCCTCCCCGTAGAGACCTTTCCAACAAAGATTGTGGCCTACTAGTTCTCCCACATGACGTCGTGGCCATTCATTGTCAAAGCATGACATAACATTCCCAAAGGCATCCTCGCAGACAACTATGTACCCAAAATGTGTGCCCATGGCCCACTTGACGAGCTCGGCGTGCGAGTGGTCATTAAACATTATTAAGCTTCTGACGTCATATGGTGAGAACTGTTGTTGGAAAGTTCCATAGGATGTTCCCCGACAATACATTTACGGATTAAGCGGAACCATTGAATTGGCGTGCGAGTGGTCATTAAACATTATTAAGCTTCTGACGTCATATGGTGAGAACTGTTGTTGGAAAGTTCTATAGGATGTTCCCCGACAATACATTTACGGATTAAGCGGCACCATTGAATTGAACTGTTAGGAAGATCACGACCCTTAATCCTGTGACAAACAATACAGGGGGACATCAGGACGGGGGCATTAGATTCTATCACACCTGGACACGACTCGCTGACACGATTTCCAAAATCCAGGGTTATCGGAACCAGGGAGCAGTTGATATTTTTGGGCAAGACTTGGGATGACCCTAGTTTGAACAAAGAGACGAAAGGTGATGTGGAAAAAAAGATTCACTGTAGAAACAGAAGCCGAGGTGATGCACGTGCCCCGCCAGGGGCACATTGATCGCATCGATGCAGATGAAAGTATCAGTGAGAGGGTGCATTGTGCATGAAGCCAATGCTCCCACGCACGAAATGAATGCGCTTGTGAAACTTGAAGTGACATATTGACCAGCAGTGGGCATGGTTGGAGACGTCAAAGGGAGTGTTGTGTTACCTCACGAAGTTGTCCAGAAATGTTTGTTTTGAGAACGTATTTATTGATAATCCTGTATAGCCTACACCCCGTACGCCATGTAGGATCCACTTAGACTGGTACCCAGTCCTAAGGATTTTACATCGGGCTTTTGCATAGACCCTCCCCTCTATGTTAGGACCGGGCGTGCCTATCACGTTCGTGAATCTGATTGGCCGGTGCTAGCGCCGGTGGTAAATATAGGAACTATTATGTTGATACCTTTTCTATTTTCAACCCCTTCGTGATTGGTGGATTTCCTGGGTCAAATGCAGGTCACCTTCTATCTGCATTCCGGTTCGTCAGCCATGGTGAGAACTGAATAAATTTACATAATTTACATGAAATTTCCAAGTGACATCACTGCCTAAATTGCTCCACAAATGGCGGCCAGTACTGGTCCTACCAAACAAGCCGGTGCGATTGCAGCGCGCAGGTTGGTAAGATCAGGTACTAGTCTAGGAACCACTTTGCCAAAGATGTCCGAGTTGCTCTGGTCCCATATCATGCAAGCCATATGGAGTGCACAGAATGTTCATACGTCATCAAGACCAGCTTCACTTGTGCACGATGACGTGTCGACCGAATTTCGGAAACACGCATAGATGATTGAATGTGACGTAGTAGATCTCAGACCCATTTTAACTAAAACATCAATTTCCTTCAAAGTCAACATTCCTTCCGGCAAAAATGCGTCTGCTCAGTAGTTACCACTTGCCATGCCACCTATTCAATTACAGGTACTGCAGCTATCAACCTGGGCCGACCGCACAGAAAGTCCGATAGTGCAACCAGCGCCTGTCAGTTACAACGCATTTTCCCATTAACTAAACCGCCGATAGACACCGAAACCGGGCACCGAAAGCACAATCGGACTTTCTGTGCGCTCGGCCCTGGTGCCCATCATAGTGGACTCTAACATCGGTAAATCACCTACACCAAATAGACTTATAAAGCTAGGTACACATGTGTACGATTTTTTGACAACGACAATACGGCAACGGCAAGAAAATCGATCTTAGGAAAATGAATTGGTCCGTACACATGAAGGCGGCACGGTTATAAGACTATCCGATAATGCGATACGATTATCCGTTTATTTTTTGAATTGGTCCAGGACCGATTTTTCGTCGTTGTCGGAGGTAAATCATGCGTTTACATCAACACACATGATATTATGGTAATGTCGTCGTCGTCCAACATGTCGCATTTGCTAATAAGATACGTCCGCCTTTATACTTACAGCCGTAGGCATGTGTACACCCAAAATGCCTTGTCGTTGACGTTGTCGCTGTCGGAAAATCGTACACATGTGGGCTTGGGGGTGGTTCATACTTGCTCGCGGGCCGTCCAGCGCATGAAACTGATCGCAGGCTTCGAAGGCGTGGATGTGCACACACATTGAAATTGATCGTACTCGGCGTAAAATCGGGACGGAGTATGAACCAGCCCTTACTGGAGTTTGCGCAAAATTAAAATGCAAAGTCCGAAAATGTGCAAAAGGGAGATATCATTATTCAAAAACACACAATTGGAATCTCGCCAACCACTGTACCTGTGCTCATCCCAACTTCAGTCAAAAGTTGACACTGTATCCACAACTGACACCTCCCCTTATGAACAAAAATTAATGCCCGCAAAGATGATTTTGTGACAGTGGCGCCTCGGGAAGGAGGAACGGCGCATCATTCTCATCAAAACTGTGTAGTGAGACCTGGAAACCACCTAGCAGAGAATCGTGGTATCAATCGAGAAAGCTGTCTCAACTACTCAGCAAAAAAACGGCGATCATGCTGAGAACAATGTAGGCCTACTTCTGCAGTTGTATGTTGCAAGTACTACAGACTGAGGTTAAAAAATCGAATGAAATGGCCAGGGCCATTGTGCTCACCTCTGTGAAAAGCCTCTGTGGTTAAGTTTGAAACTGTGACTCTCATGGTGAATGTTAGGATCAATACAGATAAGATAAAGTTGAACACATCAAAAAGTATTTTTTTGATCTGATCAGTATTATCAGTCAATGACATAAACTCAGGTGATGGCACCCAGAAGGAGTACAGTTTCTGAATACAATGAATACAAGTGGTATTTGTGAACAAACTGCTTTCTGTCTAGGTCTAGGTCACAGATGTCAAATTTTTTTCAAGATGGACACCTGTTGGCCACATGTGACGTTCGTTGGGACTGAAATTTTAGCAGGAATGTACAGGATACTTGCATAGATGTTTAGACAACATTGAAACATCGTAACATTTACTACCGATGAGATATGGCCAAAGTCAATTTTCAAGATGGCCGCCTGGCAGCCATGTTGAAGTCCAATCCAACTGAAATTTGGCAGTAGACGGTACCAAGACACATATTTAGGCACGGTTAAAGCATCCTAGCTACCACTATTTATGAGGTGTGGGTCGAAGTCCATTTTTCAAGATGGCTCCTGGCGGCCATATTTGACGTCGAATCTGACTGAAATTTACCATATATTTATATGGTACCCAGAGTGAGGGAACTGGGCAAGAGGCTATATTGTGTGTTGGCTGTGTTTGGGGGGGGGGGGGNTAAGAACAGCCGTAATTCTCGGCTATCCTGTGCCTTAATTGAATGATTTATTTCGCATATGGTAGCAATTGCAACATTTCGAAAAATAACTTAATGAGGAGAAAAAAGAACAAAATACAAAAGATGATAAAAGAAGAAGAAAAGACAAAAAGGGAAAAAAACAGCGGACGGGATTCGAACCCGGGGCCCTGGATTGCGAAGCAACGATCATTCCACCCTGAACCAACCAGACGTGCAACGTCACGACGACGTGCAACAGCAGTGACGTGCGCTACACCTCAACGGCAACGCGCGGTAGCGTTGCTATGATGCGCTTTGGGTAAATCCGCGACGTCATTGTGACGTCATCAATTCATAAGTTTGGAATTAAATCTAAATTTACAAATAAACCGCTCGGCAAAGTGACTGATTTCGTCATCGATACAACCTTTCCAGTCCTCATTAATTATTATGCGAAGTTTCAGCGCTTAACTCTGCCTTACAGAGTGTTTTTGGCATGCTGTTTGCCAGGATGGCTAATTTCTTATATAAGGTGAAATTCAGAGTCGCACCACCTGTGACGTCAGCAGCTTCGCTATCTGGCCGCTGCGCGGCGTTCCGGGTCCTTTGCATCTAGATACATATTTTGACAAGGTTAAAACATCCTACCTACTCCTATTTATAAAATGTGGGTAAAAGTCCATTTTTCAAGATGGCTTCCTGGTGGCCATATTTGAAGTCCGATCGGGTTGAAATCTGGTGCATTTGTGCAGGGTGCCTAGATATATCTTCACACCAAATCACAACACTCTATGTCAAATAGCCATGAAATGTGCCACCAAACAGTGAATTTTGAACTTTGACCTCTGTGACCTTGAAAAGTAGGTCAAGTCAAAAACCCGGGATTTATGTGATGTAGTCTCATCAGAGGAATCCACCATAAAAGTTACGTGGTTCTAGCTAACAGCGTTCAGGAGATACGGCCAAAAGAAGGTTTTCACAAAGCGCCCTCTACAGGCCAGAGTGTACAAGCAGCAGCGCTAAGTTTCGGTCCAGAAGAAAGTTTTTACCATAGGGTACCTATACACCAAATTTCAAGTTTGTAACCCAAGCGGTTTAGAAACGTGCCACCCCTGTTAACGACGACGACGAAGGACGACGGACGACACACCATGAGAGAAGCTAACCTCACAGAGGTGAGCTACAAAGTATTTTAACCGCTCGTGACATGATAACAGACATGTGACTCGTAGGAAATGTTGTTTTTCGTGACGCGGCGGTCCTGACTATTCTGCCGAGTCCCGGCGGAGGGCTGATTCCGTTCATCACAAGGACAACGACAAAAACAATTCTTTTCTCTCCAGGTGGTCGAGTTTGATGGACTAGGCCTACTTTCTTTCTTATAATTCCTTTTAATTTACATTTTTCATGTTGTTCATTCACACACACACACACGCACGCACGCACGCGCACGCACGCACGCACGCACGCACGCACGCACGCACGCACGCACGCACGCACGCACGCACGCACACACACACACACATACATG
>NMRB01001123.1:132307-150030 GCA_002633025.1 Notospermus geniculatus | reverse complement strand
CATTATGTTGCTTATGACCAGGAATTTTCATTTTTGATGTGATTTTGTGTTGAAAAGTTCGGAAACAAAATGCCTTAACATCCTTCTCCCGCTCTTCTTGGTGGGTTACTAATCATTCAAATATGCTTGTATGGTGACTAGGGTATCATTATTATGCCCATTATTGACCTGCTGCCAGAGACAACGGCCCATGATATCAATGCGCCTACCCTAGAGCTCCTCCCACGTAGGTGACGGTGGTATGCGCAACAACTCACATTCTCAGCAACAGGCCTAGTTTCAAATCCTCCCACACACACGCACACGCACACGCACACGCACACACACGCACGCACGCACGCACGCACGCACGCACGCACGCACGCACGCACGCACGCACGCACGCACGCACGCACGCACGCACGCACGCACGCACACACACACACAGACGTAACCATTACTCACTTAATAAGCCCCTTCGCAGCTAACTGCGTGTGTTATTGATCCACGCACAGTGGGCTTCAACATACATGTAGGCCTAATGCATGCGCCCTTCTGGGATTGGGAATCCCAAAATCCGATGCCAGTACAATGGTATATCGGGCGCGCAAGAATGGTCTATCGGGCGCGCAAGAACGCCTGGATCGAGGTTAATTCTGTTGCACATTTTCCCATTGCGCATTTTGATTTTGCGCAAGTTCCAGTAAGCCCACATGTGTATGAGCGTAGCTTTATGCTGATGTCAGGTCGCACTGTCAGGTTGCCTGCGCTGCGACAGAACAATCGGCACCAAGTGAAGAAATCATGGCCAGGTCGCAAAAGTGGAATTACGTCGTGCGCTCGTCGTGGAACAGGCGGCAAATTTTCCACACAAGTTGTTGACATTCTTCTCTAACTTATAATTTCAGAGCTTTCACCATGCCGGGGTTTGTAGAAGTATTAGATGCAGTATTTACCAATGATATTGAAGAAGTGAAGCGGCTGATACAAACAGGAGTCAGCATCAATGTACGAGACAGTTATCAGAGAACAGTTCTACATCATGCTGCACGCTGGCTGGATGAGAAAATGGTAGAAACATTGGTGGAATATGGAGCAGACGTCAATGCTAAAGATCTTGACAGGATGACACCTTTGCATTGTGTCTTGGGGGCTTACAGGGTTGAATGGGAGCAAAGATTTTTAAGTACAATAACAATGGTCCACTTTCTGCATGCTCACGGGGCTGATCTCAATGCAAAAAACGACAACGAAGCCTCATCATTACACAACGATCTTCAGCGGTTGGCACCTTTGTATCATACTATATTGGCCTACAAGGATGAATGTGAGGAAAGCTTTCAAAGCACAATAAGACTGGTCCACTTTCTGCATGCTCACGGGACTGATCTCAGTGCAAGATTTGGTGAAGTCACATCATTATATGAAGCTGTAAGGCGACAGGACATCAGAGCTCTAGAAGTTCTCCTTAAGTTAGGGGTGGATGTCAATGAAGTGAAAGTGACGGGTTGTGGTGCAATTGATATGGTTATAGAAGACAAGGAAATGTTGAGCTATTTATGTCGTCTCGGAGCAGATGTGAACATATCTCAAAATATGACAACAGCTCTAGGTGATGCCCTTAGTTTAGGTAGAAAAGACATCATCAAACTGCTGGTCGAGAATGGAGCCGATATTAATGGCTGGAACGTTAGCAACATCAGTCCTGTTTTTGTTGCTATTATTAAAGGTATTCAAAATGAAGGGATGTACAGGTGCCTGGCCAACCTGGGAGCTGATTATAATGGATTGATTACTTATGAGCCTGTCATCTACAAAGCATTGAAACTCAAAGATTGTGACATACTTGAATACCTGATCAGGAAAGGAGCAAAGATTTCAGGTGGACAGAAGAAGAGATTGACAACAATAGGTTTGGCGATAGATGAGGGCCAGGAAGATATGATGAAAACTTTAGTGGAGTGCGGCACAGACGTGAACTTAAAATATGACCTTGCCCTTCCATTGCTTTGGGAAGCAGTACAGATGGGTCGTCCAGATATGGCACGGACTCTGGTAGACAACGGAGCAGAAATTGATTCAACAGACACCCTGGAGGGAATTGATGCCCTGTTTCATGCTTTACTCCTGAAGGATGAAAATTCAAATACGTCAATGATAACCGGCCATGAAAACATTTCCAAACATGTGAACACGAAAGTTGAAAGTTTCGTGAAGCAGTTGCTTCGATTGGGGGCAAATGTCAATGTTATGTACAAAACGACATGGATTGTCCATAAAACTGTTTTGCAGAATGATTTGAAAATGATCAAAGTGTTAGGCAAGTTGGGGACAAATCTCAACAAGGCAGGTCAAGTAGAAATACCCCTGATTTTGTGGGCATTAGTGTTTAGGCCAGATTTGTTAGGGTTGTTAATCAAGAATGGAGCAGACATGAAGGTAAAGTTTGATGCATTGACACCACTCCACCTGGCGGTAAAACATTTCAATAGACCAATGGTTCAATCTCTCGTGGAACTGGGATCTGATGTCAACAACGAACATTGTAGAACAGGATGGACATTGTTACATAGAGCTGTAGACGATGCTCTGTCTACTGAGGTGAAACCTCCCAACACATATCATGAGAAAAACAGACTAAAAATGCTCCTGGCTCATGGACCTGATATGAAAAGTAAATGTGACGTGAATGTTACACCACTCCACCTTGCTGTAGAGAACCAGGACATTGATATGTTGAAACTGCTTGTGAAGCTTGGTGCAGACTTGAATAGGGGAAAAATAGAGGGAGTCAGTTGTTTGAATGATCCCATCATGCAGTTTGAGGGGAATGACTTGACTGACGTGGTCAAGATGTTGCTTGATGCCGGTGCAGACATGAATGATGGATATGATGATAATGTAACAGCTTTGCATGTCGCAGTTAGAATGCGAGACAAGAATCTCGTGACGACTCTTGTTGACCTTGGAGCTGACTTGCACTACAGTTGGGCACACGGAATGAGCCCCTTATTCAGGGCTGTTGGACGTCAGCTTTGGGATATCATCACCATCCTGTCTGAGCATGGTGCAGATATGAATGTGACCATGACATTCGGGATGGAGCCATTAGATGATGCACTTCTTTCAGGCGATACAGACATGATGCAGCATTTGGTAAAGTTAGGTGCTGACAGACATCGTCCATGTCGGGACATTCTGCAACGTATGACCCCACTGCACCTATCAACTGGAAATAATGACAGTGAAATGATGAAATTCTTGGCCAAAGCTGGTGCAGACATCTATGTAACACACGACTCAATCTGCTGGGTCGGACATATTACACAACAGCACCATCTGTACCGCAGAGACATGCCAATCATGAGACCGATAGCATATCAAATCGATGTTATAAAAACTAGCCTATGTGTAATGACCGTGGCCATGGCCTCACCAGGCACTGATAAAGTCGAGGCTGTACTTGACATGGGATATGATATCAATCGAAGTGGAAAATTTTGTTCCTCTAACGTCTCCTCACCACAGATCATCAAGGTGACATCACCACTACATAGAGCATGTGAATTCGGACACATTGAGGTTGTTCGTCTCTTGATGATTGCAGGTTTCGACTGCAGTGAGCCTGATGTGAATCACAAGAAGTGCTTGGAATTGTTGCCCGTATTTGAGGGTGTGTCGGCCAGAGATTATCGTGTTCTACTTGAAGCTGCAACTGCCAAGAATCTCATTCAAAGACTTAGTTTCAACACCTCCTGCTTTGTGCTCTGCCCAAGAATTGCGTCCATCCGCAATATTCCAACAATTGGTAATGTTCTGAACACACATGCATTAACTATCAGGGATATAACCAAATCAGTCCGTCAGTTGATGCATATCGTTGTCGGTGATTGTGCCACTTTTTCACAAGCTCAAGTAGAGGGCTGCGGTAGTTCACATGAGGGAACAAAAGTCGGTCTACCAAATGAGATGGATGTTCTCTTCTTTTTAGATCTAGGGGAATCAGAGGCCAAGAATATCGCGGATGTTGGACATGGCTATGCTCGTTATAGGAATCAAAGCAAGAAATTATTTGAGACAGGAAGTGAAAGCTACCATAGCAGGTTTTTGAGCGAGTTCCGCTATGCTTCAAACAAATTGAACCATCGTGAATCCGTAGTGGAGAATCTGTCACATGTGATATCGTTGATTCCAGGGGTCATAAAAAGCAATCGAAAGGCTTGTTCGCCCTTCATGCTGAGGTGGTCAAAACGAGTCAAGTCTGATGAAGAACAGGAATCTACGCTGATTATTTCAGTTGATACAGTGCCTTGTCTCCACGTCGATAGCTGGCCTGATGGTGCTGTAACTCAAACATGGTTGATGGATGAACAAGCTCTCCGACGACGAGGATACCTACTAGTTCCCAAACCACCACATGTAAAAAGTGCCTTGTCCAAGGAGTTCTCACCGGATGATCTGCAAGCTCTCTGGCGGATATCATTTGCTCACTTAGAGAAGGAGCACATGAGGAGTTTAGAGCAGCACATCAGAGATGTGTACGTTACAGCAAAATGTCTTCGTAATCCTGATGTCTGCCGTGTTATGGTTACGGATGAATGGTCTTGTCCGAAGCATGTCGATAAGTACATCACAAGTTATCACTTGAAAATGTGTTTTCTAAATAATGTGGAGGACTTCATGAATTCTGATCTGGATCATGAAGAGATGGTGTGTAAAGTGTACGATGACCTGGCAGAGAACTTGTCGAACAAATTCATCCCACACTATTTCATGCCTTCAGTGAATGTCTTGGCAGGCTTAAAGCTGAATCTGGACAAATGTGCCGAGGTTGCTCAGATCATGAGACGGTTTGTCCACGCGCTGTATCTGCGAGATTGTCGGGACAGAACGGTGGAAATGGACTCAGACGAGGAGATCATCGTGTATCAGCGAAAACCGACAAGTATCTATAAATCATACGCAATATAATCAAACCAACACAAGATGCTGAAACAGGGGGAGCGCGGTGGCATAATGGTTAGGGCAGTGGACTCGTGATCGAAAGGTCGCGGGTTCGATCCCCAGCCGTGCCACTCTGTAACTCTCAACTGGCCTGAAATGTCGCTCGTGGACATTTGTGGCTGCCCGAAACTATGTGCTATATACTACGTGCTACGTGCTATACTACGTGCTATACTACGTGCTATATACTAGTATATCGTACCTCAAGTAAGTTTCCGTGAATGTGATTGGCCGAGAGCGGTCACGTGAGCGGTGGACATTTCGGCATGTTCGCCCGGAAAATATTTCCGGTTGGAATGTTTTCCCGCAAAATGCTTCGAGACGGCCCCACGTCCGCCATTTTGTTTCTCGCTTCAAATGACACGGCGGTTTTGCAATCAAAATCGTCGAAATACTAGTCAATATTGCCATCTTTTGTGATCATCAACAGCATGGGGTAACTGTTAACATTTTCTTGAACACAATAGCCCAAACTTGTCGCACGTTAGCTCACAATTTCAAAGAAATGAGCAAGCGAACGGCGCCGATGTGGGTCCAGTGTCGTGCGTTCATCTAGGTCCGCATCGACATTACATCAGGCGTGGTGCAGCGCAATGCGGATCATTTGAGTGATGATAAACGCCACGAGAACTTCTCTCTGATGACTTTCGGTACGATATAAAAAATGGCACCCGTCGTGTCGGGCGGTAGAGCGAAATGTCACCCCTCGAAAGCAATGTTGCCCGAGGCGCCACTCCGGGCACCATTTTTATAATGTACCAAGTTTCAGATCAATAGCCCAAGCGGTTACGAAACGTGCCCTGCTAACAGACGACGGACGCTGCACCATCGTAATAGCTCACCCGGTGAGCTAAAAATTGCATCATCAAATAGGTGAGGGGATACCACACTGGGATTTCCATGACATCATTGTGGCAAATATATTTGGCACACCATGTGCATGGAATGTTTGCACTTGCACTTAATGTTCATTTGAGTTGAAACTTGGCATGTACAGTTCCTGTTTCTGAAAAGGCTTTTGTAATACTCATTGAGAAGTTGAGATCAGTAGGCCTATTTGAGGCACTCCCTGGCGTTCTATGACAGAGCTGGGACTTGGGCAAAATGCAAAGCAGTTTATTCCTGATTTGGGGAATTTACAAGTCAAGTGAGGAGAGATGAGCTGTTTATTGCATATTACTGCAAACTTGCCACATTGTTCATGTTCATCATGTTCATTTTGAATTTAGGGTTGGCTCACCTAGCTTCAAATATGGGAGTTATTTTAGGAGAGCTATTGGCTCTCCTAACTCATTTAGCAAGAGATATTTTTAGCTGTCGTACTTATTTTTCATTTCATGCACTGGTTTATAATTTCCATGTCATTGAATACAAAACAAAACCACAGGAATTTGTACTTTCATACATGGCAGATTAGGGTTAGAATGTTTAACATGGCCAATAGGCCTAGCAGCAACACTAGGCTTAATAGGGTTAGGGTTTGGGTCTCTCATACCCCTAGATATATACCACAGACAAGGAATGAAACTCCTGCCGTTTCCTGTAGGCTACATGCTCAGGCTAATGCATATTGAGAGATCACCTGTCACTCTCCAGAACGAGGCTGACAGTGGCACCTCCGCCATAAATGGAGGCTTCCCGAATCAAAATTCGCAGCCAATCAGTGAGCAGGCATTTTTTGAATTTGATTTAGGAAGCCACCGTTTCTCAGGCCTTTGTTTTGTATACACCCTTGATATTTGCTGGCCCACCCTGTAGATAACCACCTTCGTGCATCATCATCATAACTTGGGCGTCATGGCCCAACTCGGTCTTTGTCTTTATTTTTGTGTACATTCATGTTAGACGCTATCACGGCTTGTTGTGAAAAAGCAACAATTTACATGTCCTCTTGTCATTTTCATTGATCGAAGCTATATCTTCAATAGTAAAGATATTTTATTTACCTAAAAAACGTTATTTGTTTTGTTGATTTGTTTTTGTTGCCGATTCAAGCTGAATTCTTCCTGTGACTTGAGGAGATTGGAGTAAAACTAATCATAAAAATTATTATCAAAATCATACCATGCAGCCTATCTTGCAAGTTACTATGTAATACTAATTAGGAGGTTGGCTGCCCATCACTAGGCTACAAGCCAATCAAAAAGAGTGTGAGGGCCACAGATTTCATACCAGTATGCAGGGACGCAGATTTAAATCGGTCTGGAGCCATCTCGGTGAGCAGTGGTTCAGGACTTATCAAAAGGGGGAAATTTGCCCCATTGACAATTGGCCGGGAGCACTTACTTTAGACTACACCCCACCCCCCGCCAGCGAGCACGAGGCGACTACGGGGGGGGGGGGTTCTGATGGGGGTGATGGCATTGTCCCAGAATCCTTAAGCTTCACTGAATTGCTTAGTAGATTCATTGCTTGTAGTTGGCGGCACCAAAAATTGGCCAACTACACTTGAGTACCGTACCACTCCTTCTTTACACTAGCGGCCAAAGATTTTATTGATGTTTATTAAAATTGAAGTCATAACCTACAACTTAAGACAAGTTACAACATCTAACCCCCTGCAAGGAGTGAGATATGGGGGGTCTCATTTGGCCCATGTAAAAATCATTTTCAGCGGTAGGGGTCACATTTAGGTTCATTTCTCAGAAGCCGAATAATGTTCAGTCATGATTTTTCTTGGGGAAGGTTACCATGTGATACTAAAGAGGCTTGCCAAAGGACGATCTTTTTGGACTAGTAGTTTCCTGTACAGAGCCACTTGAAATACCCCCTCAAAAACCTATGAAAATGCAGCGAATGACCTCCAAATCCAATTATTATAACCCCAATTACTCCAAAACCAGTAGTCGCTTTCCTCTAATAATTGCCATGCTTTCATTACTCAATATGACTGACCTGCCCACCAAATTTTATTGAAATCGGTTGACCCCCACCTTATCACCTTTTGCATGGTCTATTCGTGGACACACTCTTAATACAGTAGGTTTCTTTCACAAAAGCCGCTCGCTAAGGGCAAGCAAAAAAAAATTTTAGTTTATCGTCCGAGTGGTTCTTGAAAAATAGGCAAGGGGGGCACTTTTTATTTTTATTTTTTATTTTACTTTGGTATGAAGAAATTACAAAATCAGCTCCTCCTGAACATGTTATGTCACCAAAAAGGTTCACAGTTCACTTACATTTTGTAAATGGTTATTGGAAACGCTGAAAATGCATGAAGAGCATGCTTTGGAAACTGTTGTGTACAGATCTACCGCTTGGCGGCGCTGTGATACGCAGCACGGCGCGAAATTCACACTGATAAAAAATAAAAAGAAATTTTGCACGGGGCTGAAAATTGGCGCGGGCGGAAGACGATAAACTAAAGATTTTTTTTGCTTGCCCTAAGACGCGGCGCGGTAAGCCCAACCCTCATCCACCACCTTATTGAATAGGACAACGATGATTGGCTCTCGCTGAACTAACAATACCATACTCGCCCCGCCTACGGTGACAATGGCCATAAATGGCAAGCTCGATCGTTCCGTCATGGACTTCAACGCCCCCATGCGACCGGTGTGATAGAATCTACTATTAGAGTTGTTGCTTATTCCTAACAGTCCGCGACCCCAACTGTCCGCCTGAAATGTGACCAAACACACCATAATAGCCAATAGTGGAAAACAGGTACGGCTTCCTACTTCTCGTAACAAAATTACGCCCGATTTACGCATTACATGTACCATGAATGAGTAGCATTAAACATGTAGTGTTCGATTCGAACCCGCAACAGTTATTGTCAGCGATAAATGGATAGTAATCCTTGGGTTCGGCTTAATTTGCATGGTACAGTCTGAGCTCAACTGTCTCGGTTGGACTGTCACAATAGACAGTTGAACAACAGTTCGTTCAACAGTCAGTGTACAGCAATAGAGAGGTTCCGCATCGTGGCGAATTACGAATCACGAAACGATTTCAGGGTTGCGTGTACACTAGCACCTGATCCTACCAACATGCATGCTGTGCAATCGTGGCTTGTTTGGTAGGACCAGTATTGGCCGCGGCCGCCATTTTAGAGGAATTCTGCCAGTGACGTCAGTTGGAAATTTTATGTAAATCATGTAAATTTATTCAATTCTCAAAACGGCTGACGTAGCGGAATGCAGAAAGAAGGTGACCTTCATTTGACCCAGGAAATCAACCATTCACGAAGGTGTTAAAAATAGAAAGGTTACAACATGCATGATACAATGTCATGTAGTTTCTATCACCTGCGCCCGCACCGGCCAATCAGATTCACGAACGCGATAGGCACGACCGGTCCTAACATATGCAAAAGTCCGATGTAAAATTGTTAGGACCAGGTTCCAGTCTAGGCTGCGTGACGTTACGTCATGATGCCGTTTCTTCGTCTACGCAAAGTCATATATTAAAGTAATGACGTCATAGTCGAAGCATATTCGTAAATCGTAATTCGGAGACGTTGCGGAACCTCTCTAATTGCACTGAGAAGACCAAAACGCAGGAGGGCTGCTAAGTTTCCTTAACTGGACATAACTGTCATCCAAAATAGATAGACCTCTCTTATCTATTTTCGCTGATATTTTTTATCTCATTCTTGCATTAAATTAACAGTTGATTCTTCAAAATCTTGTCGCTCACACTCATAAGCCACCACAAGCTATGTCAATATTCATTCTCCACACACCACGCAAAGAACTAATCGTGGTTACATAATCAGCGTTCAACCGCGAGCGCATACTATTACTAGCTGTAGATCAGTGATCAGATTTCGGCCACTTGACTATTGACTGCAGGTATTATACTGGTGTTTCTTGTCACATTTCACGCGGACAGTCAGGGGCGCGGACTGTTAGGAATAAGCAACAACTCTAATACATTAATGTAGTCTAAAATGAAGCAGAAAAAAGTTTTGTGTACATTGAAATTTCACATTGCGGCCATATTGAATTTCCAAAATTTGACCCCTTTCCGGGTACCCATCGGGCGTCAACTTTTAGTATGTTAAAAAGCATGACTCAGAGAACCAGAAACCATCAAAAAACCGTTTGGAGCAATTTGTTCAGGGTCAAACTATATCTGCACTCTACTACATAACGTCAGGAAATATTACCTTCTTTCGTTTATTATAGAAAGGCCCACTTGCAAAGTTCTCGAATATGGGTTGATGAAATGTGCAAAAGAAAGTCTACTCTTGATTAGGAGCGGTGCAAATAAGCCTAATTTTGAATTTTCATGCAACAATGCCCACTGAAATACACCTACAGTAGGCTCGCGTATACCCCGCCGTCAAAGCATGCACCGATTCCGAAATTTTCTAAGTTCAGAAGAGATGTCGATTTTTACCCTGACAATAGGGCCTGGTATGATCGACGATTTGACAAGGGTAGTTATGAGAGTTGCACGCACCAATCGTCTGTGCAAAGCCCTAGACCATGAAAACGTTCTGCGGCTGTATGCATAAAACATCTCAGGGTACTGATGGACGCCTCGTTTAAACATGGGCCATTGAATCATCTTTTTTGAAGATGGGGGTTTGGCCTAGTGGTTTAAGGCGTGCTGCCCCTTAGTGCTGGCGATTGATGCCTTATGCGAAACAAAAGATGCCTCCAAACAAAAGATAAGGGAAATTTTAAACTTAAGGGCCCGTATTCAATAAGGGTGATCATCGCACGTTTAAGGGTGTGTTGGCCTAATCAGCGTACAAATTCTGCATTACACAGGTTAAAGGCCTAGAAAACTATTGTCTGATGTCTGTACGGTGGTTCACCAGAGTCGTTTACCCGCAGGATAATCACACGCGTCTAACTATCCTGGGTCTAAAGCCGGTGACAGACTAGCGCGACGCGGCGCAGAGCTAAGCGTTTTCTTTTGTGTTTTCAGGCACCACTGATTACCATGTGCAGTGGAGCGCAAAAACACAAAAGAAAACACGTCGCTCCGCGTCGCGTACGCACTAGTCTGTCACCGCCTTTAGTCAAAGAGCATTGTTAGGCCTCCCACCCGACTCCCTCAACTGATTTGATAACAAAAGAGCGGCCTAACCAACAAGCACGAAAGTGTAGTAGAGATCTTTTTAAAGCTGACGTGAACGAACAAAAAGCCCTCATGCGGCGAGCAAGAGAATTGCAAACGCCCTGCAAATACCTCAAACGAAGGCTCAGAACATGATAGGCCCCACGAGGTAAGGAGGGCGCCACCTTATTTGTCATCGAGCTTTCGAGGTGTCAACATCCTATGGTGAGCTCCTGCTGAACACTTTTTTCAAAGAAAAAAGTTTGACCCGGCTGGGAATCGAACCCGCGCGTTGTTATCTCTGTTGCGCTGTCTTCCCCATTCGGCCACCGAACTTGTTGGAAGACTTCACATGTTTTCTCTTATGCGTAGCATTATAACAACGTAAGTCGAAGGCCTACGTCTATGACAAACATAAATCATGTCCCTGTCAGTTGGCTCGTTGACCGAGTGGATAGAGTGGTGGATTACGAATCAGAGGGTCGACGGTTCGAATTCCGTCCAAATGACTACAATTTTTTTTTCTTTGAGTAGTATAAGAGGTATCCGGAGATGTTGACAGCTCTGTTGCCTGAAGGCAAATAAGGTGGCGCCCTCCTGGCGTCGTGGGGTGTATCATGTTCTGAGCCTTCGTTTGAGGTGTTTGCAGGGCGTTTGTAATTCTCTTGCTCGTCGCATGGGGGCTTTTTGTTCGTTCACGTCAGCTTTAAGGTTGGCGTACCGTTGTCCACTGTTTACATAAGGGCCGTTCAGACGACAAGCCAAAAACCCAGATTCAGAATATTCAATCCGACTGGATCCAATCGACCCGCATCGGATCTCATTTGCGTTTAGACGAGATTTGAATGTGGTCGAATGTGGTCCAATGCGGTTCAATGTGGATTCCGGACCATTTTAAATCCACATTGGGCATGTTGGGTAGCGTTTACACGCAAGAGTTTTGAACCACAATCTGATCGCATGTGGATTTTTGCCTGTCGTATTGTTAGGCCTCCCACCCGACTCCCTCAACTGATTTGATAACAAAAGAGCGGCCTAACCAACAAGCACGAAAGTGTAGTAGAGATCTTTTTAAGGTTGGCGTACCGTTGTCCACTGTTTATATAAGGGCCGTTCAGACGACAAGCCAAAAAACAAGATTCAGATTCATTCCGACTGGATCCAATCGACCCGCATCGGATCTCATTTGCGTTTAGACGAGATTTGAATGTGGTCGAATGTGGTCCAATGCGGTTCAATGTGGATTCCGGAGCATTTTAAATCCACATTGGGCATGTTGGGTAGCGTTTACACGCAAGAGTTTTGAACCACAATCTGATCGCATGTGGATTTTTGCCTGTCGTATAAACTGGTCGGCGATAACACCATGCGAACGAAAAAGGTCAACTTCAGGCCAACGGTTTGGACTGGACACAGAGTTTTCCTTCCCTTCTCAACAGACAATGCGAAAACATGCTATGAGTTCACGGTGAAAGACTGGGCAATGTGCACTATGATGTAAAACAATGCTCAATCTAAACACGGAGTTTCGCCTACTTCCGTGGTCAGCGACAGCCTGTAACCGCCATCACGGACAATAATACGGGCCAATTCATACTTGCTCGCAGACCGTCAAGTGCATGAAACTGATCACAGGTTTCCAAGGCTTGAATGTGCACACACATTGAAATTGATCATAGTCGACGTAAAATCCGGACGGAGTAGGCCTATGAACAAGCCCTAATCCTATTGCTCTATGGATTGTTATAACCTACACGTGCCAGGGTTCGTCCGCGTGCCACTCGTGTCATCCCTCTCGGTCCTATTGTCTGGGTAAAAATCGACATCCATTCTGGACTTAGAAACTTTCGGAATCGGTGCTGGCTTCATGACGGCGGGGTATACGAGAGCCTACTGTATGTCGGATTTTAAGAAGTGTCCAAAATTTGTGACCTTTTGATCTCTAGTGACCTAGTTTGGGAAAACATTTGCATAAGGTATACATCATCTGAAAGAGCATTTAAATACCTTTAATTTGATGTAGAATTTATTGTCATAACCCTTACGGTTACTAAGTACGAGTCATTATCATTTCCCCTACCCCTAAAATTGAGATTTGAAATTTCTGTGATGTCCTATCAATAACTTGCATAAAAAGTGCACGTGGGACAATTTATGCAACTGTTAACATAGCAAACCACTTTCTACGCATATTTTGCTATCTAATGATGTCCACGAAAAATATATTTCCAAAGGTGCCGCTAAGCCCCCTTTTTGACTAGACTACAAATAGTGATGGTGTCATTATGTTATTCCCCCTTGCCAGTTTTGAACAAAATGCCCTGATTCACTGTGCCCCTCGATTCACCGTGCCCCGGCTTCCCCAAATTGCAAATATTTGGTTCTGTTTTGAACACTTCATACAGCCTTCAAGGCCGTGGGCCTAACTGTAGCCTGTTTAAAGCTGAACTGCATGCATAAAACCACGACCTCTCATGTTTTAAAAAAACGCCCGCGCCACAGCGCGGGCAGTAACTGAAATAACCTGGGACATCCGCCATGTTTTAGTGGGACTCCAAACATGATAGAGTACCCAAGCATGTAGGTGGCAGCACCTTATTTGCGTCTTGACCATCAACAAGTGGAAGTCACGCTGTATGTACATGTGCATGTAGGCCTACATACCAGAAGGCCATGTAGGCCATCGGTATGTACAGGCTATACAGGCAGTACACGCCCATCTCATGAAATGGTGGAACAGCTGTAATAAACAAATATCTGAGAAGCTGGTTGTAACTTCTAGGCCTGACAGACTATCATACACTCAAAAATTGGCCCACAGCATTCACTTGGCAGATGTTTCACCTATCGGGCCCCGCCTATCCATACTAGGCCTCCGGAACATGCACACACTGAGCGAAGGGACAAACAAAAACACGCCAATTTAGACCTAGCAAATATGTCATAAGAACCGAAGCCGAATAAAAAAAGACGTAGAACAGTACTAGGAATGAATGCTCACCTGATACACAATCCTGATAGTCAAAAGTAGCCAAAAGCGGAAATTTTCTTCACAGGTATTCCTCGCACCGAATGTTGACGTGTCATGGCCCTATTGCGGTTTTCTGTGTAACCTCGGTCATATGACCAATACTCGACGATGAATTGACCATAGGTATACATAGGCATTTACACCTTAGCGAAACCTGGGAACGACTAATACCCCAATACGCAATAACTTCGCCGAGAAAAAGGGCTCGAATAAACGCAGCGGACCGCTGGTCTAGTGGAAAACGCGCCGGTCTTCCAAGCCAATACTTGGAGGTTCGAATCCGGATCCGTGCTCTCCCTTTTTTCATTCGATACTTTTTCAGCATTTCGCTTTCTGATGTGTAGGCACACAGGCAGCGTTGATCACTCGCTGGTGGTCAGGATGCAAATAAGGTGCTGCCACCTACACTCTTGGGTACTCTATCATGTTTGGAGTCCCACTAAAACATGGCGGATGTCCCAAATTATTTCAGGCACTGCCCGCGCTGTGGCGCGGGCGTTTTTTAAAAACGTGCGAGGCCCTGGTTTTATGCATGCAGTTCAGCTTTAACACACACAGAGAGATGCCATGCCCTTGGAATACATAAGAATAATATCAGCAGGCAGAAGCATGAACACAGAAAATATTATTAAAAAATTTAACAAATACACAGGTAAATTTGATTAGTCGAGTAAATCTGCTTCTTTTGGTGTCCCGTATGACATCTTCTATACACATACATTTGTATATTTTCGCAGCAGAATCTACGGCATTACAGTCAATTAGCTGCTTCTTTCAACAATGAAGACGATGATAAAAGCCAACATTGCCACCTCATCAACAATGTAGTGCATATCACATATACAGCACTGCAATGAGAGGAGATGAGAAAGCTAGCTGCTGCTTCATTTCCACTGTCTTTGTCTGCACAATACTTCAAGTGGGCGATAAGAAGTAGATGTATGTCGACTGCAAGGTTCTCAGTTTTAGTGGATCCTCCGCAGAGATGGCTTCCTGCATTACATGTTCTTCGCATTCTTGGGCACCACAGTAAAAACCAGGCAACAATATCAGCGATCAGTTCAGGAGAACCGACGCATTATGTGTACCGAGTTAGGTGTCAATAGCCCATACCATCTGGCTCCCAGATGTTGAACAAATTTCCAATTTCTCAGTCGTATTCTCAAAATCCATCTCTCATTACCAAACGTTTACGTACGCACATACATACATATTAACAAACATCAGACCACCACTGAATGACCCGAAACACAGCATAAACCTAGCTGGGCTAGCGATCAAGCAGGCTAAAAATGAACTTACAAACCTTTTAAAATCATTGAAATAACTTCTGAGAAATATTAATCTATGCACAGTAAACATGGTAAAGGAAAACGAAGTTAAACATCAAGGCCCATATGCATAAAAGTGGAATACCCTTATTCCACGTACAAGCTAACGTTATAACCTTAAGTTATACCTGGAATAAGCTTATTCCACATTTATGCATACGGGCCCTGTTTTACTCACCGGCTAAAAATGTCCATCACACTGAGGACATACTTGAAAGTTTAGTCTCCTCTTTGTACTGGTGGCATATTCGTAAGGTCCATCTGCTGAATATGTAGCACATGCTTCGCCCTCACTGGCCTCATAACTTCCTTGTTGCTGAATACCGGTACCTTCATCATCTGGCTCACCTGGCAATTGAGCCAGTTCTGGATTATATTTTTCGAGATACCATGAAATTCACGTCCGATCTCTGCTGCCAACTTACTGGCGCCAAACCCACCACCCTTCTTATAGAAATGCTGAATGATCGACGGCATTTCACCCCTTGATGGGAGTATTTTGCCCGTCCGATCATTCAGGAGAACCTTTGAGGGGCCACCTCCCAGAAAGTGAGGAATGGCCCGCACACTCAGGTCATTCCTTCTGAGCATTTCATATGCTCTCTTCCTTCTTCGGTTGAAGAGTTGGTTCTCTTCTTTACTGGTGGAAGCCGAGGCCAAAATCCCTCCATCCAACTTGTGGAGGCACATGTCCCGTATGACATCTTCAACTGCCTCCAGGCTTTTTGAAGCCTGAAATCACAGGTAAAATGCAACTTAGAGTGAACAAATGATAATAATGGGATAAACCATAATACATCACACTGAATTACATGTATGTGAGTACCGGCATAAAGGAATCAACCATAAAGATTCAACTTACAAATTTAGCATTTTATAAATGTGGACAATATCCCTTTAAACCTCAACAGATTTGCATTCTGACTTTTCCATATGATAGGCAAGACCCTTCTGCACGTTCACTGCAAATTTTGTTGAATTCCGACTAGTTGATCTTATGATACAAAAGGACTGAATTACACAGTGCAGAGTCATCCGTGTACATTTGAATAGGCTGACGTACATATTGTACATGGAGCACTAATTGTGCTGAAAATCGCTCTGTTATCCTCAGAAATGGAATTCAAAGCATCAAGTTGATAGGTTCATGTACCTCTTCACCACAAAAAAAGTTGAAGCTCGTGCCTATTACGTAAAGCCGAAATTCAGGCAGTGAGAGACATCTGGTGGCAACACATGAAGTGTATCCCTCAGTAAGTTCATCGTTCGCAGTTAAACCTTTATGTTTGATTCCTTTATGGTACCGGTAGAACATTTTTGAGCACAATACTATTGCTGGGTAGCCAAAAACAATTCCAAAATGGACACTGATGAATAGAAAATCTAGTGACAAACAATAGTGCTGCTAATACACTTATCTTGGGGAAAAAACTTCAGTTACGTAATTCAATTTTTCAATACCAGTACATACTGTCATGGTCTTTCCACTGGGGACCTCCTTGCTGGCTCGTTCCTGTAAGTCAAGCAACACCATTCATTAGAGAGACAGTGGATAAGTAACAGGTATAATAGGACATACTTGAAAGTTTAGTCTCCTCTTTGTACTGGTGGCATATTCGTAAGGTCCATCTGCTGAATATGTAGCACATGCTTCGCCCTCACTGGCCTCATAACTTCCTTGTTGCTGAATACCGGTACCTTCATCATCTGGCTCACCTGGCAATTAAGCCAGTTCTGGATTATATTTTTCGAGATACCATGAAATTCACGTCCGATCTCTGCTGCCAACTTACTGGCGCCAGACCCACCACCCTTCTTATAGAAATGCTGAATGATCGACGGCATTTCACCCCTTGATGGGAGTATTTTGCCCGTCCGATCATTCAGGAGAACCTTTGATGGGCCACCTCCCAGAAAGTGAGGAATGGCCCGCACACTCAGGTCATTCCTTCTGAGCATTTCATATGCTCTCTTCCTTCTTCGGTTGAAGAGTTGGTTCTCTTCTTTACTGGTGGAAGCCGAGGCCAAAATCCCTCCCTCCAACTTGTGGAGGCACATGTCCCGTATGACATCTTCAACTGCCTCCAGGCTTTTTGAAGCCTGAAATCACAGGTAAAATGCAACTTAGAGTGAACAAATGATAATAATGGGATAAACCATAATACATCACACTGAATTACATGTATGTGAGTACCGGCATAAAGGAATCAACCATAAAGATTCAACTTACAAATTTAGCATTTTATAAATGTGGAGAATATCCCTTTAAACCTCAACAGATTTGCATTCTGACTTTTCCATATGATAGGCAAGACCCTTCTGCACGTTCACTGCAAATTTTGTTGAATTCCGACTAGTTGATCTTA
>NMRB01001123.1:107982-123001 GCA_002633025.1 Notospermus geniculatus | reverse complement strand
CTTGGGTCCATTTCATTGAGCTAACACCTTGGCAGAATAGTTAAATCGGCTATGTTTTGAAACAATTTGTGTCGTCTTACAATGCGTACACTCGTTCAGACAGGCAGTCTTACAATGCGTACACCCAGTTTTGCAAATTCCCAATTTTTATAAGTGTTATCGCATATTACGGGTCAATTATTGGTCATATACCTGTATTACAATATCAGCTTCAACTATCTGTGAGTTTAATTTGGGGTCGATGCCTATTTAGTAAGTTAAGATGTGTCGTCTGCTAGACAGGAAGCTCTTACAATGCGTATCCTCAGATTTGAGTCACCACACTGATGTTGGTAATACAGATATAGGCTCTAAAACCACCCATAAAAAAGTTTGCTGTACATTGTATTTCAACATGGCGGCCATCTTGAAATTATGCAAATTAAGGCCTTTAGAGTGGGTAACTTTGGGGAAACTTTTGATATGATGTAGAGGAGGCTCTAGGGAACCTTTTAAAACAAAAAAACCTTCTGTAGCAATTTGTTCTAGGTTCGGCCATTTTTGGCGTAATTTTACTGGACTACAGTGCAACAAGAGTGGAATGTATATCAATATGTCATGATTTGGCCCGGTCTGGCAAATGTTACACTCGGCCCCAGTGTGTATCCGACGTCCCGGTCTCCTACACACTGGCACATTTGGGGCTGAAAAGCCGGTAACACCACTAGATGGCACTCCACTGGGCTCCAGCCAATCACCACGCTTTCTCACTCATAATTCCCGCGGATATTACTTCCAGGAAAAACCCAACCTCGTCACCAGGGGTATAGTTCGCTCAGACAACCTTGGACCACTCGCCATATTGTCAGAAAGCGAACGAGGTTGGGAAAACCCAAGGACCCGTGCTGCCACCACGCTGTCTTCACGACTGTTAATCTCTAAAAGAGCCAGACGCGGAGTGTGATTTACCGAAGGGGTGAGCCCGTAGCGTCTGGCCAAGCGAGACTAGGCAAATGTAGGCACAAGTAGCACAACAGTGACAAGGGGCAAGATCCTTTGTTATTTAACCGAACTATTGCCTTCTGTGCATACATGCACTTACAATGCACTTGGTAAGGTGAATGCATATAGGGATAGTTTTTCGAGTTATTTGTTTACTTCTTCAAGTTTGTTTGAGTGCCATTATCATATTCCCACCCTCCCTGTAGTGTTAAAACCCCAATACGTATTAACTGTTCAGACTGAGATCAGTTTGGCATCGCGCCAAACCGCTTTAATGAAATCGGTTTGTAAACCGAACTGAATGCGTATCAACCGAAGCGTATCAGCTGAACCGCAATAAACAGATGGCGTGCCGTTATATCGTATTGTGTGTGAACACGCTGTAGCGAATTCAATGCGCATTGAGGCTGAATCGGTTAATGTCGTCCTGGGTACACCTCATTATTACCCAGGGTAATCCTGGGTAATCCTTTTTGTTACCCAGGATCGTCCTGGGTACAAATAAGGTACCTTAACATTACCCAGTTTTAAAATCCGCGCCATAGGATGGAAAAGATTGCAAATACGACAGTAATATCGCGGTCTTTAACGCAAGTTGCCATTCTGACAGCTGCTGACAATCACCACGTCAAAATATACGTGTATAAATTCGTGGCGGGCTAGAATAAGACAGTACCGTACTCGAGCGCAAGTGGAGAATGGCGCGGATTTCAAACTGGGTGATGTTAAGGTACTTTATTTATACCCAGGATCGTCCTGGGTAACAAAAAGGATTACCCAGAATACCCAGGGTAATAATGAGGTGTACCCAGGACGACATTAACCGATTCAGCCGCATTGAGATCGGTTTGAATAGCAGTCTGAACACACACCCTTGATACGTATTAACTCGATACGAATTCCGGGATACGAATCGGGGAATTCGCTTTCAATTCGTATCCAGTGTGAACGCAGCTCAAGAAATGCAATGAAATGTTCTGAACAATGAAATGGCATGACTGCTGAGCAGTTTTTGGCCAAAAAGATCTTAGACTTTCAGATAAAGCCATATACATTGTATTTTGCATACATCCTGCTCACTAAGTGTTAGCTTTCCTGGCAGACATGTAAATTAATTCTCGAGAGCATCATTTATTTATGGGTCATGTCCATAGTTGCCCTAAATTTTTGGTAAATCATTTACCATCATGGTCTCTCCACTTGTAGACTCTTCGGCTGCTTGTGGCTGCAAGAAGTAAAATACCAAACATTATGTGTTGGTCAAAAATTGCTTATTTTGCCAGAAACAGTGCAAGCAACATTAAGTATCTTCATTTATTTATGGGTCATGTCCATAGTTGCCCTAAATTTTTGGTACCGGTAAATCATTTACCATCATGGTCTCTCCACTTGTAGACTCTTCGGCTGCTTGTGGCTGCAAGAAGTAAAATGCCAAACATTATGTGTTGGTCAAAAAATGGTTATTTTGCCAGAAACAGTGCAAGCAGCATTAAGTAACTTCACAATAGATTTCAGACAGAATTTTATGCACGCCAAGGGCACAAAAACAAAACTGATTTGAAAACAATTTGAGGGAAAGCTAAAGTTTCATTAAAACACAAAAATCTCTTTAGCCTGCATGTGTGTGAGGGTATCATTCACATCTCCTAGGCTCCTTGGCTTTAAACAGGTTTTGAAACGGAAACAATAAACAATGTGCTAGTCCTCCAATTAAACGGGATGCAGCAAAATGTTCAAGCAGAATTGTGACCTGTCACCCTAAAAGTCAATAAAGGTTGCATAGAATACTAATATGAGCCTGAATGTAATAGAAGCAAAATCACACAGATTTCCAAATGCACAGATAACATTGAAATGGACCTGATGAACCTGAAAGCTAGGAATGGCTTGGGCCTGGTTTTGAAATGAGGGATCACAATTGAAGTTACTTACTTTGTCTGTGGTTAACTCTTCTGTTGGTTGTTCCTGTAACTGGATAGAAATAAAAGATTATGCATCAATGAAATGGTCCATGGACCATGTGGTCACCTGGGCGAACGTACCAGAAAAACAAATGACAAATGTTAAATCAAAATGTTCCAGGTTCATGTATCCTCATTAGATGCAACTGATAAAAATTTGGAGACAATCCAGAGTTCTCGGAACCAGGGTGGGGGTGCGGGATAGATTTTAGAGGTTGTTTCTGAATAGATGGTTTATTGTGCAACAATGAGTGATAAAGCTATAACTGAAAATAAGGTATTTAGGGCATGATTTAGTGACAGGCGAATGCGAACAGACTCTGCGGCCAAGGTGAATGGTTGTGGTCAATGGGATGATGGTAACTCAGTGGGAGAATGGCGGGTCAGTTGGTGAGAGGATGCATTGTCCTATGGCCAATGCATCCTCTCACAGAGTGTTGATGTCTTTCCCCCATGTTCTGTTTGGAATAGAGCAACACTGGCCCACGAAAAAAAACACAACCGACTGATAAGGGGGTATCGGTACGCCTGGACCTAGGCCTAGGCCATGATGTTCTTCTTACACCATAGGCCTAATCTTCTTTCACTCTTCTTTTCACCCTCTGTTTGCAATAGAGCAACACGTGGCCTACGCAAAAACACACAACCGACTGGAAGCCGCACGCTGCGCAGGCCTAGGCCAACCATACACAATGGGCATAGAATTGTTCCAACAATGTCATCAAAATCTGAGCTGTTGAATCACCTGACTTTTTGCATTCATTTCTACATTGTACTTCCACAAACAACATGTACATCATAAGCTGGTGGCTGAAACCCATAACGTCACGAAAACCTGTCCTGTTCAACCGCCTGACACAATGCGCACGTTCACTGCCGTACATGACGCCGACAAGTATAGCGCTTGCAACAGGCGGCGGTGTATCGTAACGTCAACAATACATGTGCTCGTCTCATTATCTCCAAAAACACCCAAATTTTAAATTCAACATCGCTTTCTCCACAGTATGAGTCACTATGTACATCTTCCCAATTATCTATTGATGGGCAGCCGTAACGAGCAACTTCATCCCCTTGGTAAACGAACGCCTATGAGCTACAAACCCGAAAATCACCTACACTATAAAAATATCAGCAGCGATCCAAAAAGGCCTTCGTCGTGTACTGCCGCCTGTCGGCGGATTCCGGGATCATTGCGTCCAGTTACAGTTCAGGAGTTACTCATAAGGGACACACTCCGCGTGAGCTACTGCAAATTCCTGTCCGCAGTCAGGCGTACTTCACTGCGGACAGGAATATAGGTCATGCAGGTGTACTGTGCGTATTTATAGATCGTGGTTATGCAGGGCAGGCCTAATACATTAGTTTCGCAGTAGTTCACCATGACAAAAGCTCACGGGTGAGCTAAAAAAAATAGGACTCAACACTCCAGTTTAGAGTTCACTGACCAGGTGTAGTGTAAATGAATGTACCTGTAAACCAGTGCCCGAGTTAAAATAGGTTCTATTGTATCCTGGATATTGGTTTTCCTCCTCGTGCGGCTTATTCCGTCCAACACAATAGGGTAGGGCACTGATTTATGGGGGGGGGGCAGTGAATTACGTTACACCAGTAAAGAAACAATAAACATATCATTCACACAAGAATAACCTTGATTACTAACCTTTTTATACAAGGTCAATGTCGCGCAGCTCTGAAGGACTTCGTGAATGTTTGCAGGTCGGACCTAAATGTACGAAAGTAACGCAAGGAATCAAAATGCTTTTGAATACTGTCATGTGGTGAATTTAAAGCCTTACAATTCCTGGAGCCACCAGTGATCATCAGGCACCATTTCAGTTTTGATATTGATAATGTCTTTTTACCATGTTTACTGTAATGTGCAAGTGAATATATGTGTGTTTTTAAATATCGTGTGTTCATATGTTAGAAAAAGAAAGGAAATAAGTATAAATTTAGCCATAACAAGAGCAACGCAAAGCATGTGCAAATCCCACCGAACTAAAGTTGCCTTCATTGAAATGTTAAGAGCCATAATTTTAACACACTTACCACAGAATCATTTACCATAACCCAGCCACCCCGGTAAAGAACAAAGCACGTGTAGTGTCCTGCAGCTGCTGACCCATGGTGCTCAATAACAAAATACAGACTGTATCTTGTCTGATCCTGGAAAAATGAAATATCAATGTGAAGTGCCGGTATAAACTAAACATCAAGTGTGACGGTAGAGATCATTAAGCAATATAGCAGTACTTCCACCTATCCGAAACCCCGGGTGAAACAAGGGTTTCTTGCACGTACACCTATCGGCCTATCTATCCCATCACATTTTGTCTACATATTTTCCAGAGGGGCTGAGATATTGTGATATGTCATTTTACGTGAAATGCCCCCTGGAGAGCTTAAAAGAGGTCAAATTGCACCAAGGGCTACATTCAGATGAAACGTGGAGCCTCTAGCAATTACGGTTACAAAACGTAGGGGGGGGGGGGGGGTGGTTCGGAGGAATCAAGTTTCACATCAATAGTATCAGCGGTTACAAAACGTGCCCTGCTGACAGATGATGACAATGATGGGCGACGGACACTGTCACACCATCATAAGAGCTCGACCATGTCAACACAGGTGAGCTAAAATCTGCACTTACCATTAAAGTGAACACCTCAGGAAATGCTACATGATGATTTAACTTCCTGGTAACATTCCCACACACTTCAGATCTGCAAAGAAAACTCAAAAATGAACACGATGGCAAGTTGTAAATGTTGTATGTTTCCCAACGTACAGGTATAGATCAGGATACATTAATTGATGAATTATGATGAATCCCATACAGATATTTCAAATAATCCAGTCTGATCAAAATGTCATGATATCTCTATCGCTCAGACACACGCAGCTGAAAATTTTAACAATGCGAGAGTGGTCACATGTCTTTCAGAAGGTGAGCCTCTATGAACTAAGATGACACCAGGAGAGAATGGAAGAAATAGACTGTTTCAGATTTCAAAATAGACAGACAATACTGAAACTGACAAACATTTGGTCTCAACCTGCCAAACTCAGAGCGACATATGCCCGGTTCTACCAGAACGGGTCACAAATCAAGTCTGATATGTTCATTACATCATGACTGAGGCATCTGAGATTCAAAATGATTGGCTCATTGACTGCCCAGGACCCATGTTCCCGAATAAGCCGTCGTAAGGTTAACGATGTCGTTACGCTATGCATTTTTCCAGTTTTAACGACATCGTTAACCTAAAGACGGCTCCGGGAACATGGCCCCTGGATGACAAAGGCTTGGGATCGGAATCTGTACAAGAGCTGTAGCTTTTCAAGGAGGCATGACAGACTGGACACAGACACATAAAAAGACACCATGACCAAAAACAATATGGTTATACATGTATGGTTACTGAAAGCCATAACGGTTCTTGATTCGGTGAATAGACAGTGAGCTCCTCACTCCCTGAATGGCATTCTTCTGCTTCATGTTTTGATGTCTAATGTGATCAGATATCGATGTCATTCTGAAACAACTTAAGAAGGATGGGGATTGCCCTCTCCTTTCACAGAGGCTTGGGACTCTCTACCACTCCAAAGTCAGCAGTCAGCATACACCTGCCAATGCTACATCATGTCCTGACCTAGTGCTGTCTGGTTAGTGTGTGTGAAGGGGTTATTGTCGTCCTGGGTACACATAAAGTGTACCCATGTTCGATGTCGTCAAGTGAAATTGTACCCTGGGTCCACTTTCTTGTTACAAACTGTACCCAGGTTCTGATTTAGAGACCTCGGGGCGAGGTTCAGAGAAAGTTAATCAACTCGCCAGCTAGACAAGAAAACGTGTCATTTCCATGTAGGCCTACATGTGCATGTGCCATTGTGCATGGCCATGAGATGGGTTCGTTTGATCATGGGTGTCATAGCTTGCTGGGCAAACACTGCGGGCCTTTGAGTTCCATTGTTTGGGGAGGTGTGAAAAAAGGGATTATAGAGGGGCAATTAGCTCGCTGTTCCTCCTGTCAGTATAATTCCTCCAAGGTCATAGCAACACGATCCTGGAACCAACATACGCTAATTCACGTATCCCACGGAATCTTGAGAATGAGCTCGTCCCTAGGTCTCTAAATCAGAACCTGGGTACAGTTTGTAACAAGAAAGTGGACCCAGGGTACAATTTCACTTGACGACATCGAACCTGGGTACACTTTATGTGTACCCAGGACGACAATAACCCCTTCAGCGTTAGTGTGGGTACCCTCCAGTATTGTTTTCCTACTGGCTCTAGTAATAGCCTTCCTTTACATGCAAAACGTACAAGTAATTGCTGAAGTAAAGACATTATACATGTAGGACACCAAAAGCAAGAGGTAAGATGAGAAGCTGCTCTACTCTATGAAGGATGGACAGGACATCATGCAGCACTAAGCAGGTGAGGTGCAAACTTGAGGTACTACTAGGGGGAGTGCTAGGCAGGATTACAACCCTCATCCAAGATTAGTTTGCAGTGATGATGAACACTAGACAATGCACATGCTTACAAAAACTAAGGACTACAACATTAAATTTACATTATCAATTTGATACAAAATAATATTACTGACCCAAAAGGACGACTAACTTGGACAATACTGGTACTGGGTACTAGAACCTCCACCTATTGTTGAGTACAGTACGCTCCATCTAAAGAATCAGAAGAGTACAATACTCAGCAATACTGAGGGGAAAAGAGTACTGTACTCAACTCCAAGCAAAGAGGTGAGTATTGTACTCAAATTATCTAAACCCCTGGATGTGATGAAGTGAAGTTGAAAACTTTAAAAGTACNGATGTCATGGGTTGTGAATGACGCAGTTTTTGTAACGTCAGAATGACGCACGACGGCTGATGACGTTCAACAATCGCAAAGGCATGCGCACCTGCGTTTTAACCGAGTTGATGATCAGTGCCGCCTTTTGTTTGCCGGTACCCCATTGGATGCTAATGTACCATGCTCGAAAACATTATTTGTTTTCACTTTGACACCCTAAACGTTGAATGTTCAAGGAGATTAAGCCAGGGACCTTTTTTGTGAGTGTTGGTGATTATGATGGGAGTTCCTTTTAACACAAGAAATGCTGTCAATTCGTAGCTGCTGTGGTCGACATCTTGAATTTATTGTCTATCAGTTAACTTGAGAGAATTTTTTTGTGAGGGTTTGTCTCTGTGAGGGAAAAAGGTTCGTACTTGTATCTTGTTTCCCATGTCATGCCTGTGGTTAAACTCACTGCTTTGATTTGGTGCTTTGATTTTATTTGGTGTGAAGGTATAGGCACCCTCAACAAGTGTAGGCCTACCTAACCAGTGTAATTTCAAATATGGCCGCCAGATTTTGAAAAAAAGTGTTTTGGCCCATACCATGTACCTAACAGACAGGAGCAGCTGGATGTTTTGATCTCACCTAAATATCTAGTTACTCGCAAATGTAGGCCTGATGTCAAAAGTTCATATATGGCTGCCAGGCAGCCATCTTGAAAAGATACATCATTAATAGTACAGTAAACCCTCGCTATAACGTACACGTCGGGATCCATGGAAAATGTACGTTAGCGAATTGTACGTTATAGCGAGGAAGGCTTTTGGTGTGTCCATTTTGAATGGTGAACGTGCACAGGGACCGTGTTGCATGTATGCCGACCGTAGCATGCAGACTATTTGACGGTGGCACCAGTTTTCGTGGGTCTTACGGCGATCGCCGCAACTGCTTCACGAACATTGCAAAAAATGAAAAAATTGGTAATATTCTATGATTTAGTTTTGATTTTACCGCAATATTTACATTCGGCAAAGCTGGTTTGTTTACAAATATGGTCGGCAAACTAGTTTTATTCCTTCGTGCAGGTGGCAGCATCCGTGATCGTTAGCCTGGTTCCCGGTCCGATGTAACTCACTCGCGATATTCACATCAGTACATATCACTGACAATAGGTGGCAGCACCGCAGGCGTCCGTGGATAGAGAACCAGTGAGTGAGTGTTTACAACTTCGGCGTCTAACTCCTTTAAATCCCATTTATGAGGATAACAGAGCTATTTCAGCACAGTTAGTGTTCCATGTGCAAATGTACGTTAGCCTATTCAACTGTACACAGATGACCCTGCGCTCTCATCGTTCGTGGGGTTCTCCTAAATTCAGTACTTTTGTATCATAACTCATCGGATTTCAACATAATTTGCAGTAAAAATGTAGAAGGGTCTTGCCCGTCATATGGAAGAGTCAGAATGCAAATCCGTTATGGTTTTCAGGGATACTGTGCACATTTATAAATGCTGAATTTCTAAGTTGAAACTTCATCTTATGCTTGATTACTTTATGATTGTATTCATTGCGATGTAGAATTTATGACTTGTATTTTTGCATGCCCTGTATTGTGCTTACCCATACATGTACGTACTCCGACATTTACACCACAGTACATTTTTAGCTCACCTGGGGTGAGCTCTTGTCGTGGGTCTGCGTCTATCGTCGTTGTCCGTTAGCAGGGCACGTTTCGTAACCGCTGGAGCTATTGATCTGAAACTTGGTACATATATATCCCTAGGTCAGATGAAATATGACACCAAGTTTCGGTCCGATTCGACTCTTAGCTTGGCCACCAGGTGGTGGAAACCAAAAACACAAAAAGTGCAATAACTGAACTGAACTAATGACCTCCAAATTTTTATCATAGGTGTATCTAATGAGGGTACATTACATATGTAACAGGTTTTTGATTTAACCTACTTTTCAAGGTCACAGAGGTCAGATTTCAAAATTTTGCCTTTAAAGCGATGTACGCGAGCTCTGCAGTACTGCACATCGATAGTTCATTTATTTCCCGCACGGTGGCAGCACTATATTTTATGAATGAAATTCCAAGCGAGCCATCTCATTATAATACTACGGAATTTACTATGACCAATCAGTAGCGAGGAGGGTGACTATGGTGACATGATTGACAGTGTCGCTCAGTGAGTGATGCCGACGGAGATGACTTGGAGTCATCCGCAAAGCATGCAAAGGATGGTGTTGGCCGGGGTTCAACGACGTTCAGGAGGTACACTGCTAAGTCCTCATTAGTGCTACAACAACTTTCTGTCTTCACACGCCGCCATCTGACTAAACTTGCAGCAGTGAGGCGAATTCTGTGGTCAGTCTTCCTCAAACTTCGGGTTTTTCCGTGCCATGTTTGTTGTCAGTCTGTCGATCTCATTCTCGGAAATACCCCGTGAGATTTTGAAATTATTCCGGCAGTAAACACTAATGTCGCCCAAATTCATTGCAATAATATTAATAAAAGATTTTTCATGAACGTTTTATTGTATAAAACGTAGACGATACCGTAATTTGATGGTTCAAAGGTGCTAGAAATCACATGAGATCAGTTTCAAGAATCCCGCCAGCTATGAATGAAATTGGGGAGCTATCGCGGGTCGCGATAGTTGAACGAGATTTCATTTTTTCAACCTCGCGCGTACATCGCTTTAAGTGGCATGTTTCGTAACCGCTGGTGGTATTGACCTGAAATTTGGTACATATATACCCCTATGTCAGATGACCTATGACACCAAGTTTCGGTCCGAATTGACTCTTAGCTTGGCCACCAGGTGGCGGAAACCAAAAACACAAAAAGTGTAATAACCCAAGAACTAATGAATGGATCCTCTCAAAATTTTCATCATTGATGCTTCTAATTAGGATGCATGACGTAAGTAAGGTTTTTTTTTATTTGACTGACTTTTCAAGGTCACAGAGGTCAAATTTCAAAATTTAGTCATTTGGTGGTGCATTTCGGGAACTGCTTGGGCTATTGACTTGAAACTTGGTACATAAACATCCCTATGTCAGCATGGTCAGGTGACCTCACCACTTTTCAGTCTGATTTGATTCTTCACTTGGCCACCACCAGGTGGCCAAAACCAAAGCTCAAAGTCTAGTGACTCCTGAACTGTAACTGGATTGTCTCCAACTTTTTATCTGGTGCATCTAAATGAGGATACATGACCCTGGAACATTTTGATATAACATTTGTCATTTGTTTTTTTGGTACGTTCACCCAGGTGAGCACATGGTACATGGACCATTTTTCACTACACTAACAGAAATAAAGAAGTAAAAATGAATACACTGTTATGGTGGTTTTCTATATTCATGAAGAGATAAGTAGTAGTACTGCTGATTTACATTTTACTCACATGATTCGTATGTGATTGGGGAGGTACACCATTGTAAGGGAAATACCTGAAGCATCCCAAAATCAGTGATATTATTTACTGATTTTGGTGACGCGAGAGGTAGCGCATTATTGTAAGTGAAATATCTGAGTCTTCCCAAAGTCAGTATTATTATTTACTGATTTTGGGGATGTCAGCATTATTGTAAGAGAAATATCTGAGTGATCCCAAAATCAGTATTCTTATTTACTGATTTTGGGGAGATGAGCATTATTGTAAGTGAAATATCTGAGACATCCCAAAATCAGTATTATTATTTACTGATTTTGGGGAGGTGAGCATTATTGTAAGAGAAATATCTGAGACATCCCAAAATCAGTATTATTATTTACTGATTTTGGGGAGGCGAGCATTATTGAAAATGAAATAGCTGAGACATCCCAAATTCAGTAATATTATTTACTGATTTGGGGGCGGCGAGAGGTAAAGAGCATTATTGAAACTGAAAATATCTGAGGCACTCCAAAATCAGTAATATTATTTACAGATATTGGAGAGGTGAGAGGTAAAGAGCATTATTGAAAGTGAAATATCTCGGGCATCCCAAAATCAGTAATATTATTTACTGATTTGGGGGAGGTGAGAGGTAAATAGTATTATTGATAGTGAAAATATCTGAGGCACCCCAACATCAGAATTATTATTTACTGATTTTGGATAAAATATGAATATGTACTAATAAGAGAACAAAATCCCAAAATCGGCACTATCACTTATTACATTTTGGGAAGGTCAGAAAATGAAGGTGATTAAAGTTAGTGTATGTTTGGATTAATATGCAAGTATTTGAATAGATTTATTTCATCGAGATAATGCAGATGAAACAGGTAATTGACAGCCAACGGATGGGCTGTCGTTTCAGAAAGTTTAGATGTACTTAGTTGACTGGAAAATGAAAAATGTATCAATTAATAACCTATGATGTTGAGCATCATGAAGAAAGATAAAGTAGTGTAAAGAAACCATTTCTTTCCGTATGTGCTGTGAAATTTATTTCTGCAAATAAGGTTACTTCACATTTTGAATAAAAATGATAACATGTCATAAAAAATGTACTTTGTGTTATATTATATCAAAAGAAATAATAAGGTTCTGAACCTTGAAAAAGGTAGATTTAAAAGAGAATATATAATCAAAATGACATTGCAGGCAATATTTGAAGCCAAAAAATTCACCAATTCGAAAAGGCGAATTATGTCTATGGAAATTTTCTGATTGTACTGTATTACTGCAAAAGGAATAAAAATCACTGATTTATTTATTGTAGAAAGTGTTCAACACAGTGCTGACGAAAAAAGCCAATAAAAAATGATCAGCGCAAATAGGATGCGAATAAAATTACACCTTTTTTTCAAAGCAGGAATTATTCGAAAAAAAATGAGCATTTTTTTTAAAAACTGTCACTTCTGACTTTGCACAAATAGTTCTGACTCTGTTAGTATTATTAGAATGGGGCCGAAGCCATAGGCATTATTGGCCCCGATTGTGCGTTACAATAAAACCTTCCCTCAATCACAACTTTCGTCGAGCCCAGCTCCCCTTGGTATCCACCTTCCCTCCATCAGAACTCTCGTTGAGGCCAGCTCCCCCTTGGTATCCACCTTCCCTCCATCAGAACTCTCGTTGAGGCCAGCTCCCCCTTGGTATCCACCTTCCCTCCATCAGAACTCTCGTTGAGGCCAGCTCCCCTTGGTATCCACCTTCCCTCCATCAGAACTCTCGTTGAGGCCAGCTCCCCTTGGTATCCACCTTCCCTCCATCACAACTCTCGTCGAGCCCAGCTCCCCCTTGGTATCCACCTTCCCTCCATCAGAACTTCAGCGAGCCCAGCTCCCCCTCTTGATTGCTCTTATCTCTTATCATTACAGTTAATAATTCACGGTATTAATCCAATCTTTTGTTCCTCCTCTCATACAAGCTGTCACGCTGATCAATTGGTATTTCTCATATTAAACTTGACGGCCAGGCTTATCTCGACCCTCCAGCCTCTCTCTGACATGACGTGCAAGGAACTAGTAATCAACCAGCACAATTTATTCTCAGTATTAGAATAATTCTGATTGGACATATGTCGCATGGTAAATGCTGATTGCTCTGATGAAATACTGGCGCCGAGTGTGACAGGTTAAATGTATTAGCTAGGCAGCTCCTCACATGTATCCAGGCCAACATTTCTATACTTGTTTTATGCTAGGCTATTTACTAATCACATGTTAAAATTTCGTGACTAGGCCCAGGTCCATCAACGTTAGATTTCTCACTAAAAGAGCAGACAATCATGGACAGCTGCAGACTCCTTCCCGAAGTCTGCTCTGAAGGTAGAAATGTGGATATTAGTTAGGTAGGTCCTGACCAATGACACAAATGACTGCCAAGAGTTTTCCGGTTGAGGTGCCCATACAGAGACAACATTTTGGCCAGAAAACTCTCACATGGACGACTGCCTCTTAAGTTGTGCCACTGTCAAAACTGCCACAAAGGCATGAGTCTCACCAAGAACTGAACGCATAATCTCAGAGGAGACACGCCTATCTCTGACCTCCAGCCTCAGAGGTCACATGGTCAAGCAAATCAGACGCCATGTTTAGAATTCATTCCAGTCACGTTTGATTATTACCCCAGGACGAGCATCACCGGCCACAATTTAAGGAGAAAACCTCTTGAAATGTGTGTGACTGGAATCAGTTCAACAGATAAAGGAGATTTTGTTCATCTATGTTATATACAGTGTTGATACAAATGGTATGCTTTAAATAAGAATACAAGTAAAATCCATCATATACTGTCTAAATATGAAAATGCTCAATCTAAAGAACTGTTCTACACCGGATGTTCAAGAACGAAGCAGTAGGCAAAACAACAGAAACAAGAGAAAATATATACTTCTGAAATATTGCTGTTCTTTTTTCCCCAATGGTGTACTGTATGCAGCTCTGGTGGAATTTTCATTTAGCTGCAGTTCGGAGAAAATTTTGCACTGGATATTATTACTATTGAATTGTTTTGCAGTGAATGAGTGGTATGATGTCATACATGAATTTAATAAAATGGTAGCAGGTGAGGAGAGGCAGTGTTGCGGGCTTTTTCAGAAGAAATGATACAAGATGCAGTTCATTTCTGTAAAATGTGATCCATTACATCGAATCAGGTGAAGCTGCACAAGATATGAATGAGGACAAAGTAAAATAATTGCAAGATATAAAGGAAGAAATGTGATTGGTCCGATTTTAGAAAAGGCAGACAATAAAGCTGAGCCTATTGGAAGTGACAAAATGTGTATCTGAACCTGCGATGTATAGATTTACTTAAAGGACCACTGTTTTGCAACTTTCTGTTGACAGCTGGTGCCACCAGCACCATGGTCCAATACTGTAGTTGAGCCTTTTTGCCCAGTGTTGGAGAATGTATGATTACAGTCTTGGTCACCCAACCGCTGATTGAATGTGTGGATCGAACATGTTTGTGTAGGAACAAAACAGCTGGATGTGTAAGACTAGTTGCATGCGGTAGTTTACCAAGTCTTGAATAGAGGTCTTCCCCTTAACGTGGGTAGGTGTAATACAGGAGTGGGAAGCAATACTGGCTGTGGTCCTTTAATACTGGTATCTGATTTGATGTGATGGGGTCACATATAAAATAGCATTGTTGGATAGCATACTATGCATATTGACAAAGTACAATGTACATGACTGGAAGATGTATCTGAATGTATTGCAAGAAGAGCAGATTCAATGACATTTGACAGTTGAATCAGCATTTTATTATTATTTGGTGTAGGCCTATGACTTGATCAAACTAGGTGACATGTATCACTCCT
>NMRB01001123.1:86820-100148 GCA_002633025.1 Notospermus geniculatus | reverse complement strand
TACATTTTGACACCAATATTGATATGATCTGATGACATCATATTTTTGACCCCTTTTTATTTCCAGTACCCTAACTTTAAGGGTCTCTTTCTCACTTGCTGCCGGGTTTGAGAAAGTCTACCCAAGATTTTCTTATAATATGGATACTCCCCTCTCAGAAACAGTAGAGTAACTTAGGGTACATCTTATGCACACGGGAACCCCCCTAGCCCATGCATTAATATGATTGAGGAGTCTTCAACAGACATAGTGACACATGTTTCATGTATATCTTATTTTTTTCTGGGCTTAACCCTCCTTCTATCAGTCTAATGTGTCTGTACTACACCATACTTCGTACGCACAAACCCATGGAGAACTTCGCCAGGATTTCTGTTTCTCTCGCACCTCGAGTTGCCGTGCACCAATCAGGACACTTGTTTGCCAACCTCGCTCCCAGGTTGGCAACATGCCAATTAAACCAACCGCTGTATATTTTGTGTCTGGAAAGTATTAGGAACGAGGATGGTCACAAATGCCCCAGCCATTCTATCAATTGAGGTTTACCCACTACGGTACTCACATGAACTATGCTGCTGAACGAAAATAACGAAAATTTTCTAAAACAAAGAAGGCAGGTGTACAGAAAGACTGACGTGGTGTTTAGAAATGTTCAGGTTTATTGCAAATGTTAAAGATAATGTATCACTACTTCATTGTTTACATTCAATGTTTGTAAACATGGATGTTTACATCATGTTGTTTGGGCTTTTTGGGACATGCCAACCCACCAAATTGAATACTTTTGGTGTCAAAAGAGTTTTTAGAGGGGAACGCCACCAACAAATTACTCCTAAGACAATAAAACACTGGACATAAACAAACAAAATGTAAATAAACAGTGATTTTCGTGGCCCGCGAAAATACTCGTGATATATTATCTTTAACGATCTATGTTGAAAAACGAAAACTAACAGCGGGAGTCAGTCCACAAACAGGAACATCCGGTTGGAAACAGCTTACCACAGCGAAGTTCGCCAAGGGTTTGTGTGCGGAGCGTAGTCGGAGGGCGGAGCGATGTCACAACCCTTGGTAGTCAAGATGGAACTGCAAGTGCGATGTATCATCATCATCATTTCGGACTCATGTTCCATTTGGAACTTTTCCGCTATGTTATCAATCCTTGTTTAAAAAACCAAGGTACAAAAAGCACAAAATTGACACACTAAATGATAATAAACAAGAAGTCAATCTCCAGAATTCACGAATTTTCGACCCCAACCGGGGTCTTTTTCAAGTGGAACTTTACAATCTGAAACTCTAGAAAAGACTGAGCTGAAACCCGAATGTAGAACTACATAGCCTGTGTAGTCTGTTATGTCCCCTGTCTGTGAGAAAGCCAACCATCAGAACTTGGTTGGCTTTCTCACAGACAGGGGACATAACAGACGGAAAGTTGCAAGGGAGACAACCAGCAGTCCCCCAAGTTGCATAACAGACGGAAAGTTGCAAGGGAAGTAGAAAGGGCGATCCAACGTCATGACGGCCAGGGGGCCCATCCTCCTACTACGACGGAAACCAATCATGGATGTTTACATTATGTTATTTTGGACTTCTGGGACATGCCAACCCACCAAATTCAATACTTTGGGTGTCAAACGAATTACTAGAGGGGCTGCCACCAACAAATTACTCATAACACAAAGAAAGACTGGACACAAACAAACAAAATGTAAATAAACAATGATTTTCGTGGCCCGCGAAAATACCCGTGATACCTTATCTTTAAGTACAACAAATAAGATGTGTCACATATGGCCACCTCAAGTCCAATGGCTTTAAGTACGTCAGCAGGCCATGGCCCATGGGAGTAGGTCAGTAGGTCAGTTCAAACTCACCCGTCAAACATGACTACCTTGGCTCATCTCGTCTTTAAGTAGGTCATTAGGTCATGGAAGTAGGTCAGTGGTCACTGAGAAGTGAATAAGTATAGGTATGTGGGTGGCAAAGAGTTAATTCAAGTGGAGCTGGCTTCCCTGAGTAACACTGCAAAATGACTTGTCAAAGTCCACGCATTGTATATGATCTTTAAAATGCAAACATCAGCAGGCAAATTTAGGCCTAGTAAAACGGCTGGCTAATCCAGACCAGCCTACACCATTTTCAATTTTGGGGGAAGAAGTTTCCTAAAAATTAGTGCAATCGCATATTTTGGTGTAAAATTACGAGCAAAGTTCCCTAAAAAAGTGTACAATTGCATATTTTGGTGTACACAATTGCAAACCCATGAACCAAGCCTTTCAATCAACAGAAACCCACTGGTTCAGTCTGCACTTGTTTCTAAAGCATAAAATGCTGCCTTAGAACAAGGTATCTGTGGAAATGAATCCACAGAGAGCTCACAACAAGGCAAGGACATCTAGCCCACTGCCCCTTTAAGTGACCTCACAGGCTGTCCCTTTTACTCAACAGCTGACGTGTGAGGCCAGTCTGATCGATGAGCAAGTGAGCAGTTCCCCTCTTGAATGGCAATGCCAATGCCATTGCCAGTGCCGACGCCAATGCCAGGTTTTGAACCAACCCGAAACTATCTGTCATCAGTAGTGAAATATTGTATTTTTTTATTCTGATACACCCTGTGTGCAAATAATAAAAATATAGGAAATACAATCAACCTCAAAACAAAACTATTTTGGAGTGACAAACTATTTCAGTATTCCTCTAAAGAGATAAACATGCAAAAAGTGTTTCTAACTACACCAAAAACGAAATGATAAGTTAACAAGACTAAACACATGAACACTACACTCCAGGGCCCGTATGCATAAAGGTGGAATAGGGGAGGTATAGCTTATTCCAGGTATAACTTCACGGTTGTACCACCGTCGGTATGCATAACGGTGGTTTAAGCAAAACTGTGGTGTATCGCTATTCATGGAATAGGCAGTCGAATGCATAAAGATGAAATAGCTTATTCTGTGGTGTTAATATGCCAGATTTGCTGGTGTAACTTAAACCTACCAAGGGGTATGTTTAAGGAGTGGAATAGGGCAAAATGAATCATTGCGCATCATCAAATTGTATTCTGTTGGAGGGCTGCTGACTCCAAATGACTGAAATAATTGCAACCATTAATGTGGTTGTTCAACGCTAACGTGGCAATGATTTTGGATTAGTGCTAAAAGGAGATAATGCCATGCAAGAAGACCTAACGCCATGACAGAGATAGTGCAGTGGGACTTTCGAAAAACCGAGCCCTGATAAGGATCACCAACATGACATGCATTGTATTTTATGAAACCAGTCTGATAGCGAGAAAAGACTCCCAATACCATGGAATAACATTACACCATGGAATAAGCTGTTTTCTCTGTCAGCTTCCTTGGGAGCCCGAGTTGAATGTGCGGCAGGCATGCTCTATTATGACTTAATTTGCATAAAGGGTCCAAATCATCTAATAATAGATTTCCTGCAGGCTTTGCACTCAAATACCGTGGAATAACACTACACTGTGGAATAAGCTTATACCTAGTATAGTTATACACAGAATTGTTAAACTTTGTTTTATGCATACCGAATTTTCTAAACCGGGAAGAGAAGAATAACAATTCTCAGAATAGGCTAAACCAGGGTATAGTTACCACCTCCTTTATGCATACGGGCCCAGGCGTAGCTGATTTACTGTCTATAATAGATTTAATACACTGTCATCCTCACCCAAGACAGAACAAACGTAGTAACGTCACGCAGCCCAAGCAGACCTAATAGAATTTAGAAATTCTGATTTTGCCAGTGCATCAGATGGCGATGGTGAGGGTTGGTGAGTGGGATTTTCAGCCAGCAAAAATCATGAAAATAACATAAGTTACACTGCAGATGACATTGGGAATCAATAGTGATGTAGTGTGTGGGTAGGAAAAACCAATCCTGTGACTTAAATCATAATAAAAAGTTTAGTTTTCGAGTTATCCTTAGCCATTCGAAATTTCGGATATCCGGAGAGCGACACAAACTTCAGTAAAACCAATGAAGACCGCCCTCATTGAGGTGAGGGCGGTCTTAAATATGTGCAGTGCCATACTGAGGAAACGGCATGCAAATATCACGTTATGTAGATGACACTCATAGTCACATCAATCAGAATATGGCAGCGTGGTCAGGTGGCAGCATGGCCTGGCTATATCCAGTGTGGTGATTCAAACTGAAAATTATTTTATTCGTACGCGATTTTACTCATGCATAACTAATCGTGTTGACTATTTTGGCAGTTGTTTAGGCAAATAGAAGGGGTGACAGCTTATTACGTAATCACCCATCATCCCTTCCATTTACCAGATGAACTGCGAATGCGACAAGCACCATTAGTTACGCATCAACGACTTCGCAGACGAATAAAATATTTTCAGTTTGAATCACCACACTGATATCGTCAGGCTGGTTCCTCATTTCTAAAGCCTATATACTCACGTTCCTCGCAAGCAGTGACATCATCACACACATGCCGCCTCACAGCACTATAAACATTTGGCGTTTCCCTTAGGCCTTGAACTGCAACATTGAGAAAACATGAATTCCCCAAGTTTTTCAGTCCCAATGCTGCAATGCTGTAATCTGCAAAAAAAATTGAAAACTTTTAAAAAAGTAGGTCAAGGATAAGGATTTTGGTGGAATACTTGGACCTGGCTAAATATTTGGGAAATTACCGGTAGTAAAAAGTATCACCTAATGATGTCCTCTTTCTTAAGACACCAAAGGAATAGAATTGTACTGTAAAAAAGGCTTGACTTGTGGAGTCTAATAAATGAGAGGCCTTTCACAGCCACTTATACCCGACTGTCTATGGCTTGAGAGAAGTTTCTCCCCAAAATTAGGGCCTAGTCTCATCTGAGGAACTGAGTCAAGTTCAAGAGGATACTCACAACAGATTATATCAGCAAATACACAAAAGAAAAGAGGTTTTGGGTAAACTGCACTGCACTTGGGAATGACTACTACAACACCCAAGCAACACTTCGTTTGTAGAGTAATTTGAACAAGGCCCTTCTCACCCTCTCAGCAAAAGGGGGTATAAAAAATATCAGAAATTTTAAATTTCTGGTACTTTTATTTTTGTGTAAAAAAATCAAAATTGTAATACAATTTTTATTTTTTTACACAAAAATTTCTGGCGTCGACTCTACTAACGTTTAACCCTTTGGATCCTAGAACCCCTTGAGGAGAGCATTTTTGCCCAGTTGCCAAATATTTCGAAAATCAATAGCACCATCCGATAGTGGACTAAAATCGACTCGATACCTAGCTCAGCGTTTTCTATTAAAAGGCTCGCGAGGCCCAGAGAGGGGGGCATCTTAAAAGTTACTCTTGTCAATTTCTTTCAAAGTTTCTCAATGTCCGTAACTGATCAGTAGAGATTTTTCAAAAAGTAACCAAAAGATCTCATTACCAGAGGCAGCAGCTTCAAAATCCCAAGGAGATGCTTTAGCAAAGGTCGACTAAAGGTTGGCTCAGACCAACCTTAGAAATAAAGGAATTCCTAAGCAAAAACAAAGGTTAACTTTTAGATAAGGAACGCTCTAAAAACGATGTCGATCTTACGAAAGGAAAAGAGATAAGCTCGGCTTTTTCCTGCAAATAAAGGTTGATTCAATAATCACGAAAGGCTGACCTAACATGAGAACAATAGGCGTAAGGCCAACCTTTAGTCTAAAGGAGCGTTCTAAAATACCAGCCTTTGAGTTTTTTTTCAATGCTGAATTTGTAGGCCTACAAAATTCTGGAAAAAATGTAGCCTATGTCGATGTGGTCCCACAGTAGTAGGGCCTACAGAATCACGGTAGGCCTTTAATGTGATGGTGTAGACTGTACCGGTAGGCCATGTTGGCATGTAGCCTAGCCTACGCCAGGCCTTTTCGTTTGACGGGCACGAAAATGCATACGCTTCGCAAACAATACCGGTAGAATATCTATTGTTTGCAAGGCGCATGCTTTTTCGCGCCCGTCTAATGAAAAGGCCTGCTACGCTACGCCAAGGCTGGGCCCCCTCTATAGGCTAGCAATAGGCTACCCGGTAGGCCCCTTGGCCAGAGACGGGTCATGCCCCATGGTGATGATATTGATGGTGCATGCATGGTGGTGCATGCATGCATGATGACCGAATGAGCAAATGATGACATGATGACATGCATTGCATGCATGATTGCATGCATGATTAGGCCTATGATATGAATGAATCGATAGGCATGATGATATGGATGATGAACATGATGAACAGATCATGAGCATGTAACTTACTCGGGACAAGCACTCCCTTCGCTACTCTCCTGCGTCCGCTAACGTTAGTTGACATTTTGATTACTCTGTCAGGATCGTATGAAACACTGAACAGCTGAAAATGGCAGAAAATCGTGACAATGGAATATGTACCACGCGCCAAGATCTCTCGAATTTATTTAACATCCACTTTCTGCAGTATTCTGTTGTTTGTGTCGTTTATTCGTAAACCCAGCGCCCCTAGTGGACACCTTTGTAATCCGTTCCGCTCATTCCATACTTGGTGCCCCAACAACCGACCTCGAACTAGATCGAGGCGGGTTCGGTAACCCGCACCGTGTAAAAGCGATCAATCCATCCAGAACCGAACCCGCTCGAGGAGGGTGGAGGTAGGTTTCCTGGAACCAGCACCGTGTAAAAAGGGCTATAGAATCGTCACCGTCGGCATCCCTGTCACTCTTTTCACTTTCCTTGCTGCTGATTGGTCATAGAAAATTACGTGATATTATAATGAGATGACTGTAGACTGTAAAAACTGTAGACTGTAGACTGTAAACTGTAGACTGTAAACTGTAAACTGCGTGAGCTCACAGGCACCCCCTTTCAAAAAAAAAATCTAAAAACACATCTTTTTAAGGCATATTTTGACCAATTTCAATAATGTTTTTAGCACTCCATGGTTCTTTTAATATCACTTATGTACAATGCTCAGGAAATGTTTTATATACATTATTGTAGCATTTTAATCTAATAAATTATTATTATTATTATTATTAGTGCTGCCGCCATATGGGAAATAGAGGAACTATCGATGTGCAGTACTGCAGAGCTCGCATACATCGCTTTAAAGAAAGTTCCCATGTCTCTTACGGTTTCAGCCGATTATTCATCAGCGACAAACACATTCACGCGCTTCCACTGTTCCTCTGTATCAGTCACTCGCCTGATTATGTAATAAAAGGTTCCATCTCCGACACCAACTATATCTTTCATATTTTTCCTTGAGATGTTGAGAAATGAGTTCACATCGACGTGTTCAATGGTCAGGTTCAGATCTGTGCCAAGCCCTTTCCGAGACGGGGAGCATGCCAGTCTGAAACCATGGCACGTCTTCGATACCTGTCGAAATGGTGAATGAAACCCCAGGGCAAGGCAGAAAATGATCAGCCGATCCGATTCCTTTATCGCGGCATAGTATAACAACACCTGGAGTCCTTGAGCAGGAAGTTCCAAGACGTAGCCGCCAGGGGGACCACAATGAGAATAGTGATACCTACTGCTGAACCAATGGAAGATCACCAACTGTTTATGCCCGTCAGTTGTACCTACTATAAAGTAAATGAAATCGCTGCCAACAAAGTAGGAATAAGCGCTGCGCTCGGTGTTGATTTCAATAGCTTTTTCTGCCCTCAAGTTTACCAGTTCGCCGCTTTCATTTAACCTCAGGTTGTACATTCTAATAACAGGGCGATTGTATCTTTGACAATTTATTACTAACATGTCCTCTTGAAATATCACGCGTTTGAATATTATGTACTTTGACCAGACGCAGGGATCTTCCATAGGTATTTTTATCAACATTCTATATCGACCGAATTTAATGTCGAAAAGACGTATAGTGACTCTCACTCGCTCCTTGATGCACGAAAATACCACATATTTCTCTTGGATAAGATATCGATTGGGAAGCTCGATAATTGGGAAATGACGCAGACGAAATGTAATACGAAACGTTGCGTTGTAGATAATGCGAAAACTCGCTCTCCAACTTAAGCGATGATAAATGTGCACGTGAAAACCTTGCTTCCATTTCATTTTATAGAAGGCTACGATGTCCCCAGTATGTTTACAAAATAACATATGAATTCGTTCAGTCTTGTATTTTTTGAATATCATTGGTGGAACAAATCTAGCTTTTGCTACGTGTTTGTACTTTACAGACGAACTGTCCTTGTAGATGAAACACGATTAGACATTATCCTTACAACACAAAAAGCCGAAAATATCGGGAACACTTCGGTTAAACTAATCAGGCCATAGCTGTTCAAGACCTAATTCGTTGATATAACAAGTGAGTAAATAGCTGCATTCTTTGCATACGGATTTTGAGGGTTTCGCTGAACGACGTGGAGATTTCCACCTTTGTCATTAATACATTTAAGTCTGAAACGCATAACGTTATTTTTCTCGAATATGACATTGGTTTTGAAGAAAAGAAGGGGTGTTTTCAATATCAGCTTTGAAATTCGTTGTTTACAGAGCATGTCGAAGCCTGAATCGACAGAAAAAAAATTGGAGGAAGCATCAAGACAAACGATTAAACTGAGCTGACTGTTACGGTTTGAAATGGCGACACAACCTCTGGTGTGGTAAAGTTTACCTCGGAGGAAGTTGTATTTAATGTAGGATCTGTACATATTAGAAAACTCGTATAAATATACATTCAGCACCTGATGATTATGGAGTAGGAAGGACCCAGCTAGTAACAGGTCGGGACCGAACCAAATCGGCACAAAACGGTTTTGATTATGAAAGCAACGAATTACTGTCGTGTTTGTCAACTTTAAAAGCGGCTTGAGACCTGGCATAAAGGAATAATCATAAAGTTCAATCACTGGCTCTTTGTCATCACAAAAAAAGAGTGCTTTTTCACCAAACTCAAGTCTGGCAGTATATTTTGGCGCTGTCGTTTTGACACATATTACTGAATCTGATGAAGGAAATAAAAGACGTCCGTTCACCTGACCGTTCTTGTAATCATACAGGTAAATCTTTCCTTTACTTAAAAACAATAGAAATTTATCATAAACGCTGTTCAGATGTACAAAGTCAACTGGGGAAAATGAAGATTTATACTTGACTCTGTAAACATGTTCAGGAGGATCATATTCATAGATCGAAAAGTAAATATCACCTGATCCGGCACCTCGGATGGCAAGCAGATATCCCCAGTCAGCATGAGAAGCAACAAGCTCTCGGGTTGGTGGTATGAGAACCACGACTTGACCCTGCCTAGTTAATCTGTAAAATTGCTGTATGAAATCTGGCGATTCACCATAATGTGGGGTTTCTTTTAAACGTAGGTGGTTCCTTTATTCGGAAATGATATCAACGACAGAACAGGGTGGCGTACCTTTATATATCGGGTGGCCCAAAAAAACGTACCGAACTTCAAATTTCGATTTTTCAACAATTGTCCGTTATAATTCAATGAAATTTGGCACCATATCATTTAAAGATGTTTTGTTTAACGTGTGAAATTTTTGCTTTGATAGCTTTGGTAATAGGGCCGTATCACTCAATTTAAAAATCATAGGGAAAATGCGATTCCGGAGTCCTATAAGAAACGGGTGGATAAAAATTTCCCGAACATAAAAATTTTCATTTCTCAAAAACACTTTACTACAAGTTAATGAAATTTTGTCTAACACCGCCTCCTGATATTGGCTCTAATATGAGAAAGTATTAATCCAATAACTTCAATGCCTACGCCGTGGCGCTCATTACTAAAACGCCATATTTGAATCTAGCGTTTAAAAGTTTCACCATTGTCTCTTAAAATATGATCAATGATTACTATGGTTTTTATATTTGGTGCCACAGTCTTAATACCAAAGATATTGAGCTGAAACGTTCACATTGTAGAAACATTGCCACGGAACAGTATTGAATAAATTTTCTTGGGGTTACAATGAACAGTTATTGAGAAATAGTAATTTGAAGTTCGGGATGGTTTTTTTCGTATCTTATTGGATTCCGGAATCACATTTTTTACCATGATTTTTATATTGAGTGACATGGCCCTAATACCAAAGGTATAAATGCAAAACTTTCACACGTTAAACAAAACATCTTTAAATGATACAGCACCAAATTTCATCGAATTATAATGGGCAGTTGCTGAGAAATCAAGATTTGAAGTTCGGCACGTTTTTTTTGGGCCACCCGATACATCCGGAAGAAATCAGGTCCTCTTAGCTTAGCTCCCTAAAGCATGGCGCACACGAGCGACTAAAATGGGGGCGACTACCGATGCGACTACTAGGTCGCATGCGATAATTACCTTTGAGGTCGATCAGTGATGTCATCCGCGACATCACTGATCTCCAAGTGAAGCATTTGCCGCAAACGAGTCTAAAAAAACTAAAAATATGTTCAGTCGCTCTTGTAGTCGCAAGGCTAGTCGCCTAGAAAATCGCTCAAAAAATCGCTCGTGTGCGCCATGCTTTAAGGGCACCGCGGTGCCCTTAAAGGGCGGCGCACACGAGCGACTAAATCTGGGCGACTGCCGACGAGACTGCCGACGGCGACGTCGCCGGCGACCGTCGGGTCCGAGGTCGCTGGCCGACCAGTCGCCCGACCATTTCAGTGAACCGTCCGCAAACGCGATGCGAGGAAAAGTGAGCTATGCCTAGATAAATTTTTTCCACTTTTTTGGGACACCCGATATATCAAAAGCTCATTAGCAAACCGCGAGTCTTATTAATACATATAGATTAATTGTCTAAGACAAAGTGCCCATCTACAGGGTGGGCCAGAGAAAGTGTCCCTCGAGCAATAGGGAAACAATAGAAATGCAATTGTTCGAGGGACACTTTCTTTGGCCCACCCTGAAGACACTGATTATAGAAATGATTTTTAAAAGAAAACATATATACATACACGGTGTGAAAAAAACACGATGCGCTAAAAATTTCATAGCATGAAAACTTTCCATCACATTCTGAAATGTTTAGTAGACTTATTAGTGTGAACCTAATACAAATCTATCGATGGTTCTCCCATTGAAAGTGACCTGTAAGACTACATCACTGAATATAAACAGGTTGGTCAATTTCAAGGATTTTTCGAACGGCAAAAATAATGGGCTGTCTTCAGATTTCAGCACACCAGGCGATTGTCAAGCAATCCGTTCCCCATCGAGTAAAATCTGCGCCACGACGGAACGGACGGCATCAAGTTAAGAAATCATGTTCAAGTCGCAAAAGTGAACATTTCTGCGCTCAGCGTGGAATAGGTGGCCCCTGCACGCAGGGAATCATAACTCGAATAAGGTCGACTGCGGATGGATTCATGATTCGTCGTAGAGTGGAAGCTGCACATGTCTAACTCTTGAGATTCGTGATTTTTTGTATCGGCGGCTGATGCAGATCATCGCAGCCGCAGCTATGTCCTACCATATTGTTCCACGCGGGCGTGCTTCAAAGGCAAAGGGCCGTATGCTTGGGTCGGATTTTACCCACACTTTCATTTAAGCCCGTGTCACACAGTCCCGAAATTAGACACCCGATGGCCACACGAATATGGAATTTTGAATTTGCGTGAAGATGGCCCCAAAGTCAACTTCCAGAACCTTGCAAATTTTCGTCCCCAGCCGGGGTCTTCTTCAGGCTGGCATTTATCAGTAAGATTTCCAAAAGTTTCCATAATTCGTATGGCCATCGGGTGTCAACTTCGGGACAGTGTGACACGGGCTTTATGCCCGTGTCACACTGTCCCGATATTGACACCAGATGGATACACGATATAAAAGGAAATGTTCAAATTCGGATCTGATCGTAAAAACACCGGGGAGGGCATCTCAAGCCATCGTATGACCGGTGAGCGGTTGCAAAGTCTTTGGCATGCCCAAAAAAATGCCCGAAGACCTTACGAAGGTTCGTTTTCGTGTTGAATTCGTGTGTCCATTTTGCCCTCGTAAGGCCATCGTGAGGGCATCTTGTCAAATCATGTCATCTTCCTCTTTACTTCGTGTGATCATCAGCGCCATCGGGCATTTTTCGCCTAACTCGAAGACAATACCAAGGAAACAAGAAGGTGCACGATGGCAACACGACTACTTGAAGCCCTCGCATTGCCCTCGTGTAGCCATCGTATTATAAAACGATGACATTGAGATGGGACCACGGGGTGGGCGAAGACAGCCGAATTTGAGTAGCTCAAGCGTTTTAGTCTGGACGCAAAACCCCGATTTTCAAAAAAGCAACTGAATATCCCACGGTCGGCTATGGCAAGCCAAACGTTGCAATATTCAATACTACAAAATATTTTTGTTCCAAAAATATATTCATTCATTAATGGTAAATATTCATTCATGAATGAAAAATATTGATTCATGAAAAAAATATTCAGTCATGAAAAGAATATTTGTTCATGGAAAAAATATTTATTCATGACAAAATATTTGTTTATGAAAAAATATTTGTTGATGAAACAATATTTGTTGACGAAAAAAATATTTGTTCATGAAAAAAAATTTGTTCTTGAAAAAAATATTTATTTATGAAAAAAATTGTATAAATTTCTTTTGTATTCAATGAAAAATGTGTCCAATGAAAATATTTATCCCATACAAAAAAATTATCGCATACAAATATTTTTATCCCACAAAAATATTACATCCAGAACGAGTAACGAGCAGCAGTATTTCCATTCAACACGAAATATTTTGGTTCAATCATCAGAGCCCTCTGTTGGAAAATGCGTCAGTATGCTTGCAACGTGAAAAATATCCATTCGATAATGAAAATATTCATTCAACACGAAATATATTGGTTCAATCATCAGAGCCCTCTGTTGGGAGATGTGTCAGTATGCCAAACGAGTTAAAGTTAGTATGCTCGCGCTTAGATCGATCACAATCTCCACTCGGCAGCCTCATTAGAGATTGATGTCGCCCTCTGAACTGTGAACTGATTGGTTAAAAATGGTACAACTTGATTCGTCGATGATGATAATGACGTTACGCCGGAGAAGGCTTCCCCGTGCCGCCGTCAAATGACGCAACGTCACAGCATCAACACAGCGTAGTTCAGCACGTAGTTTTAACGTTGTAGGCAGTCATCGGCCTCTTCTACAGCAAGCCGTTTGAACGATTCGCTTTGTTTTCAACACGGTTTTCACCCGGACCAACTGCTTATGATCAGAGATTGTGAGAGGTAAAGTGATTTGTTGAGTTGTATGCTCCCAGTGATCTGTTCGAGCCGCTAAACTTTTGAACGGAGAACAAAATGGCAGCCTCCATGGCTTCATTTTGAACGGGGTATGCGTGCGCAACCAACAATACTTCCGTATGGAGT
>NMRB01001123.1:71913-83452 GCA_002633025.1 Notospermus geniculatus | reverse complement strand
CTCGTTTGGCATACTGACACATCTCCCAACAGAGGGCTCTGATGATTGAACCAATATATTTCGTGTTGAATGAATATTTTCATTATCGAATGGATATTTTTCTCGTTGCAAGCATACTGACGCATTTTCCAACAGAGGGCTCTGATGATTGAACCAAAATAATTCGTGTTGAATGGAAATACTGCTGCTCGTTACTCGTTCTGGATGTAATATTTATGTGGGATAAAAATATTTGTATGCGATAATTTTTTGTATGGGATAAATAGTTTCATTGGACACATTTTTCATTGAATAAAAAAGAAATTTATACAATTTTTTTCATGAATAAATATTTATTTCATGAACAAATATTTTTTCATGAATAGATTTTTTTCATGAATAAGTTTTTTTCATGAATAATTTTTTTTCATAAACAAATATTTTTTCATAAATAATTTTTTTTTCATGAACAAATATTCTTTTCATGAATGAATATTTTTTTCATGAATCAATATTTTTCATTCATGAATGAATATTTACCATTCATGAATGAATATATACCATTCATGAATGAATATTTACCATTCATGAATGAATATATTTTTGGAACAAAAATATTTTGTAGTATTGAATATTGCAACGTTTGGCTTGCCATAAACAGGTTCAACAATTTCTACGCCAGTGCCGCAGCACTATACCATCACAGGGATCATATTGTAGACTTCCTTGAGTCCAACTACGAGCCATCTTTGGAACAAAAATATTTTGTAGTATTGAATATTGCAACGTTTGGCTTGCCATAGTCGGCCGAAGGTTTTATACCATCGGAAGGTCACGTGACGCCTTCGTGACCTAGTTCGAACGCATTAAACCCTCAACACGACGTCGTGAAGCCATCGTGTGGCCTTGTTGCTTATTCGGGACTGTCTTGATCCTGTACTGTCCGGGGGTAATATTAGATAACATCACAATATCCCCTTTCAGACATGGCCTATATCCCATTGCACTGTCGTGGAATCTATATTACTAGCCCTGTTTACACTACATAAAAACCCGCATCTCACCCGGGCCTTTTCTGTCTACACCTGTTAAAAGCGCGGGTCAATAGACCCGGGGATGAAAAGTCCGGGCTTTTTGAGCCCTCCGATTTCGAAGGGTTTTTGGAGGGCTTAATTTAGACCCGCGTCTCCTGCGGGTTTTTAAGTAGTGTAGACGCAATAGACCCGGCCTTTTTCTTGTTCTTGAACACCGCGACAGGCGGCGTGTCTTGTGGGCATGCGCGGTAAAAAGCCAGCACTCCAATTTAGCGCCTCCTCTTCGTGAAGAGTACGCTCCAGCAGCGACCTTATCGCCGGGCGTAACAATTAAGTTCAGCTAGATTTTAGTAGTGTAGACGCTCGCAGGGTCTCAGGCGGGTTTTTTTTCAGGCCCGGGCTTGACACGGGCTCAAAAAGCCCGGGGATTTCTATGTAGTGTAACCACAGCTATAATTGACGGTAGCACTTTAAGTTCGACCGCTAACTCCGGCGTGGTTTCTGATCGAAATGGCCCCATTTTCACAGGGAATGTTGAGACTGACATGGGGGTGGTCCTTAAGTGGGTGCCATTTATTTTTCCCCTTAGCGAATAAAATGCATGAAGAATCTTCCAGTGATTTACAATGCCCACTAGCCTGGTTTCGCTGGCCACCGTTTAGATGGCGGCTATTGTCAGGTTATATCCGAATGGTCATGATCTCCATAACCATTTTTATTCTAATCCGTCGTTGAACAATAACACCGGACTTTGATTCCAGGGGGACTTTGATTCCTGTCACACCTGTACTATCCTCTAAAATTGGTTATGGAATAGCCAAGTTGACCCACCCATATGCCTTTGGTCAGTTAGCATAACGAATCGAAGAGTGGAACCATTCAAAGTGAATTTAGGCCTACGAATTATGACACAGAAACACATCATCTCCTTATTGTTATGTCACACAGGAATGTCGTGAGCAGTGCCAGATTACTTGTTTGCAGAGGGCTGTTATTATTCCAGGACAGTGAAATGAGACATGGGCCCTGCATGAAAGGGGATATTGTGATGTTATCTAATATTACCCCCGGACAGTACAGGGTCAAGACAGTCCCGAATAAGCAACGACTCTAATACGAACGGCAAACGTGAACGCAAGTGACGTCAGTAGGCAGCCGACAGACTAAAGCCTAGTTTATACTTCGACGACGCACTACCATCGGCGTCCGACGCACGATCAAAATCTGTACGCCGACATAAAGCCTTCTTCATTATGACGGCGTCTAGATTTTGATCGCGCGTCGGACGCCGATGGTCGTGCGTCGAAGTATAAACTAGGCTTAACCCAGTCGCGTTCGAACGCCATTTCTTGTACGGGAATCCATCTTCCTAACACTTTTGTCCTGAAGAAGGTCCAGGTGTGAAATGAATCCAATAGTCTGGTCTTATTGTTCAGGCAAGGAATTATAATATTTATGGCTAGAGAGACCATGACCATTCGAAATTAGCCGTGGTTACACTACAAAGAAATCCCCGGGTTTTTTGACACCCGGGTCTAGCCCGGCTCTGAAAAATCCCTCCTGAGGCCCGGTGCCCGTCAACACTACTCAATTTTTGTGACGGGGACCTAAATTAAGCCCTCCAAAAACCGTTCGAGCTCGGAGGGGACTATTACACCGCGTTTTTAACAGGTGTGGACAGAAAAAACCCGGGTTCGACACAGGTTTTTTATGTAGTGTAACGAGGGCTTATATTCCACAATAACGGGCTGTTATTTGGATACCTGCATTCCTAGGACGCTGATTCCTGTCACACCTGGCTCAGGTAATCCGAATGAATAGCCTAGACAGATCTCCTAAGGGTAGTCTTGGCTGTGAACCGAATATCCATGATATCAATCCAATAGGCATGATACGATGTTTGTCGTATATTGGTCCTCCGCTGAAATAGTTCGGACCTGCTGATGGCAGAGTCAGTAAGGTGAAACGGTCTGACCTCAGCATGGAGGTGTACCAATATAAAGTTCAGCAACATCTAACTTTGACCCAATGGAATGCGGAAGTCATGTAATGTCACAGAGCTTTGCGGTTTTTAATCATGCCTGTTGACTATTTGTGGCCGTTCCCCGATTGTTAGCGTTGTGCACCGGTTATAAAAGAGCCGCCTGCGGTTAAAGGTCCGTGGAAAATCCAACTATCAATTTACTAACTTCCGCATTCCATTCGGTCAAAGTTAGGTGTTGCCAGACTATACCGTAGAGTTGGATCTATCACATCAGTCCATAATTCAAGATTAGCAACGCCCTTATTACTATGTACTGGTCACATGTTGGTCAAGACTCAATAGGCCGTCAGTACTAGGCGCTATTACGGATTGTGGTTTCGTGGAATGGGGATCCATTTCACCATGTTTCCGGCGGCATTTGACTGACAACATAGGCCTAGTGATATCCCACCACCTCATGTCTTATTCGCAAGAAACTGACCAGGCCTTCTCCTATGCGCCATTGGTCGATCAAGGCAGGGGGGAATACGGGCTCTGATATAGTAATGAACTGGGCCATTGTTCGAGACACACGTACCATGCATGCCCAATTACTTAAACCACTAGATCGCGTTCACGTTCCTGGCCCATCCACTTCTTAACCAAATTTTCGCGATTTTTTTTCACGGGGGGAACGACAATGACGTCATTGCCGTTCACGTTTGTCATTCGCGTTCATGATCCTAACCCCTCTAATGAATGCGCTCATCGTGGAACATGCTCCATCTCCGCGATAAAGTAGGTTAGAGTACTGTCTGTAAAAAACATGCTACACTTCTTAAAATTTAGCATCAAAACTATTCATCGAAACCTGTGGAAGTCACCTGAATCACGTCGAGAAATGTGACTCCATTGACATCTGTACGAGAGTAAAGTCATGTCAAAGATTGACAGAATTTTTTTGACCGTACCTCCAGAATATGACAGACTACCAGACTATTTCTTTCGAGTGAGGATATTCCGGCAGTCATTTTTTCGCCAGTCACCAGTCATTTTTCTGCCAATCATTTCAAATCTTAAGGAAATTTGCCTTTAATAAACATACCAGTCTTATGGATGAGTATGTTTTGTTACCTTAAAAATGATTTTATAATGTATTAGGGGTGGATTTAGCTCCTTTTGCGCATGTTCAACAAAGGCTGTCCGCCATCTTCCAACTTAATAAATCAGGTCGTTTGTTTACAAAGGACCAATCTTTAATGTGATTTGACCTCCACCATCAAAATTGAAATGTGCCTAATGGGCTACGGTATAATTTCAAGAATGACTGGCAGAAAAATGACTGGCGATATATCCTCGCTCATTTCGTTGCACCACTGTGTTCACCCCGTGTCTGTCAATGGAGTCACGTCAAAAGATGTACTTTATCCGCAAAACTTCTTAGTTTACCTTTTTCTGAAGCATTCGTGAGCCCTGGTGTATTTCTACATCTTCCTTTTCCGCACATCTTCCCCGTGCTTTAGTCAGTTGACAATAGGTGTCGCTCTCGTTCCAATAGCTGACAGTTTGACATCCCATCATTAGACAAACGACAAAACACTCAAGATGAGTCAATTTTGAACTGCTTAATGACAATTCAACGCTTTTGAAGGCCGCATTGTACCCAACAGCATTGAAGGTAGCCTGTGTTTGGGAAAGCAACATGGTTATTCATATAACAACTCCTCTTCCGTCGCTTCGCAACATGTAAAAAGGACGTAGCTGGTGCAGTTGGCTTATGCACCTCTCAGACGCTTAAGACGGGTGGGATGGGGATCATTGTCCTCCTGAAATCTCCAGTTAAATCCGGGATTAGGATATATGACGATAGAGACCTTGATCATTCAAAAATAGGTATAATGTAAATGCACACTTCGGTTTTCCAGACTTTGTAGGCCTACTCTGGTACACCTGGTTAAATCACGATACGCGGCGCTTATGGCACACCATTTGTCCATTAAATAGAAAAACCTTGTTTTTTAATAAAAAAACTTATTTTTCTGTTGAAAAACCTTGTTTTTCTTTTTTTTAAACATTGTTTTTTATGCTATCGGGAAAAAACTTGGTATTTCTAATAAAAAAACATGTTTTTGTCTCTTACACTAAATTACTTTGTTTTTATCATGAAAAACCTGGTATTTCCAGAAAAACCAAGTTATTCACGTTAAAAACTTAGTTTTTCAATATCGCTGGAAAAATACCTGGTTTTATTCAAAAAAACTTGTTTTCCTCCTCAGAAAAACAAAGTTTTTCTTCCATCTGTAGAAAAACAATTTTTTTTGATAAAAAACCAGGTATTTCACTCCGTCACAGAAAAACCTTGTTTTTCTACCACAACCTGTTCATTTTACCTCGTGCCCACACATGGGCATGTATAATGATTTCACGTAGATTAAAAGTAACTGGAGACGGGGTAGAATGTCCAAGTTCTAAAACCTGTACATTCTACCTCGTCCCTAAAACCACACCTTTTCTACGATGTACATAAAACTAAGTTTTATTGCAAAAATATAGTTTTTTTTGAATAACTGGACACTCCGCTGGCCATAACTGGGGGCATCACAATTAGGAAGTGTACACTCATGGTTACACTCCTCTCGCAGTGTTTTGTTTTGCTCCGCCGTACCTGCGCTTCACAAACCACTGCTTTGAATGGCCGGTATTCTGCCGATTTACCACCAGATGCACCACTACTGTTCCCGCTGCCGCGCTGGAGGAAGTGTTTTAGGATTTTGCTTAGTTGTAGCCTGATGGCGGGCGCTGGTATGCCTATTCTGCAATTTATAAATTTGAACTGAGGAATCAACCGCCATCTTGAAAATGCAGCAAGTAGTCCCAAATCTTCCCATGATGCATTGAGCGCGCGGTGACAGGTCAGTGCGAGGTACGAGTGCTACCTGTCGTGACAATGCTTCGCTACATCAAAAATGTTTTTTTTTAAATTTTTGAGTTATGTTGAAAAATGACGATTTTATATCCGTAGAAATAGCAAAAAGGGGGGGGGGATCAAAATTGAACAGCTAATTCCTGGAATTCTGTGGCTCACGCTCCGGTAATTCTGAATAGAGTAACTCAGACTATTGGCACTATGGGGCTCTCCATTTCATCAACCTGTGGCCTGTGGCAGTGTAAACGTAATGTTCCAGATTTTAGCAAGGTTTTGTGTGTGAGTGGATGAAGAGGAGCCCCGGAGAGAAGCGAGGTGAAAGACGACCAGACACAGTCACTTAGGTCGGTGGCAATATCCACACCTACATCGTATGAAATACGAAACGTATGATAAATAAATGGCTTCTGACAATGACGAGGCAAATAACGACCATGTCGCATTTACGGAATTCCTAATGAAGAGAAAGGAAGCAAACCTCGAGGCACATTTCAAAACTTCCCCAGATATTAGACGAATAATGTTCTCAGTGAGATGTAGGCCTAAGAGAAGGCGCCTACTTTTAACCACCCGATAGCCGAGCTCTCACTGTTGCATTATCCAATACATGCACTTTCGATCACTTTTCCCTCAGTCATCATGGATATTTTTATTCATATTATGTTGTGCATGATTTGCCAATGCATCATGTGAAAGAAGGAATTATGCGGCAGCAAATGATCGCGAGTTGGACTTCGACGGAATATTCGCGACAGGATTTTGCACGTCGCATGCATTATTTTTTTTTCATATAAGGATAACTTTATTATCAGACTTACTATACTCTAAATCCCCGCTTACCTGTCCCATTCCTTAAGTAGGAAAAAGTGACTAAATCCTGAGTTGAAGATAATGGGGTGGGGGTATGGTCAGAAACTGTAATTTCCTGTCCACTTACTTGTCCCACTCCTGAGTCTGGCAAAGAATGACAGCGCTGCGATATCTTCAACTTAGGATTTGGTCATTTTTCCGAGTTCAGGAATGGAACAGGTTAGTGGGAATTTGGAGTATGTAAGTATCTCTACCGGCAGCCAATTCTTGGGACTTCAGATGCATTCAGTCCAAAATAAAATGTCAGCGCCGTTGAACATGTAATACAGTGGGACCTCTCTAGTAATGACACCTTTCGGACTGACAGATAGTGTCCTTAAAGGAGCTGGACGTCCAAGTTGTAAACACTCACTCACTGGTTCTCTATCCACGCGACGCCTGCGGTGCTGCCACCTATTGTCGGTGATATGTACTGACGTGAATATCGTGAATGAGTTGCATTGGACCGGGCACCAGTCTAACGATCACGGGGCGCTACTGGTGCTGCCACCTTCACGAAGGAATAAAACTAGTTTGCTGGCCACTGTTTGTAAACAAACCAGTTTGTTTACAACTTGGACGTCGAGCTCCTTTAATAGGGTGGTGCCCTGATTACAGAGGTCAAAATGAATAGAAATGACCAGTTTGGGACTGAACATGGTGTCCTTAAAGCTGACGTGAACGAACAAAAAGCCCTCATGCGGCGAGCAAGAGAATTGCAAACGCCCTGCAAACACCTCAAACGAAGGCTCAGAACATGATAGACCCCATGAGGCCAGGAGGGCGCCACCTTATTTGTCATCCAGCTTTCGAGGTGTCAACATCCTCTGGTGAGCTCTTGCTGAACAATTTTTTCAAAGAAAAAAGTTTGACACAGGTGGGAATCGAACCCGCGCCTTGTTATCTCTGCTCCGCCGTCTTCCCCATTCGGCCACCGAACATGTTGGAAGACTTCACATGTTTTCTCTTATTCGTAGCATTATAACGTGAGTCGAAGGCCTAGTACGTCTATGACAAACATAAATCATGTCCCTGTCGGTTGGCTCGTTGACCGAGTGGATAGAGTAGTGGATTACGAATCAGAAGGTCGACGGTTCGAATCCCATCTAAATGACTACATTTTTTTTCTTTGAGTAGTGTAACAGGTATCCGGAGTTGTTTACAGCTCTGTTGCCTGAAGACAAATAAGGTGGCGCCCTCCTGGCGTCGTGGGGTGTATCATGTTCTGAGCCTTCGTCTGAGGTGTTTGCAGGGCGTTTGCAATTCTCTTGCTCGTCGCATGAGGGCTTTTTGTTCGTTCACGTCAGCTTTAATAGAGAGATGTCCTCTATGGGTGGTTATAACCGCAAATAAAGACGTTATAAAAGACAGACGTTGTTGTTGTCGTTTTGTCTAGACGTTGTGGTGACCTCGACTCGTAGGTAAGACGAGAGATGGCGCTGCACTTTCTCTAGACGTTGTGGTAATCTTGAGTCGGTAGCTAAGAAAGACAACAGATGGGGCTGCAGTCGTTCACATGATCTTGAGTTGTAGCTAAGAAAGACGAAAGATGGCGCTGTATCGTTCGTAACACTTCGGGTGTTTTCGTCATTCTTCGCTGACACGCCACTTTACGTCTTTCTTAGCTACAACTCAAGATCATGTCAACGACTGCAGCGCCATCTGTCGTCTTTCTTAGCTACGACTCGAGATCACCACAACGTCTAGGGAAAGTATGACTAACGATGTCTTTCTTTCGCAAGGGGGCTTTTTGTTCAGAGAGGTCAGCTTTAAGTAAAATATCTCAGGTGTCGAACACTTATTTCTTATAGTAGGCCGGCCAACATGAAATTTCAAACATTTGTCGGCATCGTGTGTTAATGGCTGGCATCTATGCTAGATCATACCCTTATAAGATGAGGTGAAATATAAGGGTGGATGCCACCCTGGATTTGCCGGTTAAAGGTCATTATCAAGGTCATTGTGTTCAAATACACTGAGCTTTGTACAGGAAAATGGGACCCGATGTACAGCTATCTTTTGAACGGTTGGATTTACACCCCATAAATGTATTACCAATAGATAGAAACATGGTATCTCTTAATCAAATAAGCATGTCTTTTGTAGTTTTTAGCTAGTTACGAAATTGGAAATGGCGTTTTAATGTATTTTGACCTATTTTACATGAAAAACGTTATTTCTTATTACGAAACTGCTGAAAACAATTAAAAACATGCTTATTTGGTTATAAGGCACCATATTTCTATCTGTTGGTAATACATTTACAGGGTGTAAATCCAACCGTTCAAAAGTTAGCTGTACATCGGTTCCCATTCTCCTGTACAAAGCTCAGTTCTTGGCCCAATGATAAAGTCAGTTCCAAAAATTCAATCGGCCGTAACTTCGTCAAAATTCAAATTTAACAGTGGCATCCACCCTAATATTGTTCAGTACCCAGTATATTACAGTTCTAGAGGGGATGCCATCCATTAACAGAAAATGCCGACTAATTTTTTTCTAGAGACTTTTTGGAGGTTTGGCCGGCTTACTATTACTCCAAACCTGGCAAAGTTTGATGGTGCAAAGTACAACTGTGTTTGGGGTCTACTCCAGAGTAGGATGCTGTTCAATCAGCTGACTACGAACTGCTTCCCCTGACACTGGTACACTCATGGGTGTGTCTTCTCTGGATATTGCACGTGGGGTGGTGATAATGCCGTCGATAACCTAGGGGCACGGTGGGGTGACCGCAACATGTAAGAGTAGATGCTACGTGACGGACTGCTTTGTTCTGTGTTGGAACGTGTAGTAGCTGCCGCTGGCGGGGACAATGGGTGAGGTCAAGTGTTGAGTAAAAGTGGATTGAGTTAACTTTGAGTTAACCTGAGCTCTTTACACCAGATACAGGTGAACTCTGAGTAAACACTGAGTACACCTTAGCTAACTCTAAAGTAACTATAACATAACCCAACCTCGTCCCCAGGGGTATAGTTCGCTCAGACAACCTCGGACCACTCGCTCACTACCCCCTGGCATCAGCTTTGGATTTATCGCATTTGATTGGTTGATGGGAAACCGTCAAAATATACCCAAGAATATACCCAAACAAATTTTCAAATACATGTATTTTGGATCAAATCAAAAGGTTACCTATATCAAGGTTTGAAAATATTTTGCAAAAAAGAATTAAAAAGCACAGATATGTATGTCAGATTCATTATTTTGACTCATGCTGCCACCTACACTTAGACTAAAGATCTTGGTCTAAGTATAGGTGGCAGCACGAAAGCTGATCCCAGGGGTTAGTGAGTGAGTGGTCCGAGCGAACTATACCTCTGGGGACTAGGTTGAAGATAACCTCAAGTAACCCCTGGGAATTCCCCATGTCTATTCAGATTCCTTGAATCTTTACTCTTGGCCAGCATCAGTGCATACTTCATGCATGCATCACATGCTGTAGCAGCGTTAATAGCCCACAGCACACACGAATGACAAGCAAGATGGACAAGGGGAAGAGTGAGAGAGATTTCAGTGAAAGTGATCGAGGCTTTAAAGTCGCACAGTATAGTTAGATGGGTCATAATCGGCGACCCTCTACAGCATCAGTCTCAGTCACCCAGTCGCTGTTTCTAATCCGGGGAACCGTGTAGCAGTACTGCGGAGCAAAACGGCTGTCTGCGCGAGACCACACGCAGCATTGGGGATTTCCCCAACCTCGATGCAGGATAATGCTATAATATGTGGTTCTATGGTAATTAATGTGGTTCTATGGTAATTATACATTACGCACGCCTGTAAATGAGGTTGCACTATATTTCGGCCGAACTGGGACTGAGTAGCGGTGCATACTGTGCGGCTTTAAACCACCTTAGAGAAAATCACAACAGGTTAAAGCCATCTGGTTTTCACCAGTCTATCTGGCCTGACGCCCATCTAGCCTGGTTCGAATCCACTACACTTCCCGCTTCTGAGGAGCTGAGAACCTCAGCCAATCATCAGTGTGCGAAGGAAAATCGACGTGCCAATCAAAATCCGTGTTACAAATGCGAGCGTGAAGAGAAGAGAAAGTGCCCAACGGCGATTTGTTTCACGAGTTCTGATTGACTCGGAGGCGGGGTCAAGTAGGGGTCAGGCTCATTACTAATTTATGCATTAACGCAAAAGATGACATGATTCGGACAAGGCTAAAGACGCAGTCGATAGCTTTGTTTGGACAAGATTGTAAAAGCAGGCCAAAACATACCTGATATTCCCCACAATATTCCATCGAATTGTCAAGTTTTGGTATATGGGGTATCTTTACCCTAGAGTAAAAAATCTGAGGGTTATCTTTACTTTACTCAAAACGTGACCTCGCCCAATGAGCAATGAGCAAAAGCAGTGTACCATGTGCTGATCAATCTAACGACATGATATCCCGCATATCTGAGAGTAAAAGAAATAGCAGTCGAACTGAGGACTGTAATGATATTTTTAGAGTACTACTCCATAGCCGCGCTGTTACGTACATGGTCTAACGAAGGGGGTTACATGCTGACAATATCAAAACGTTACATGGCACAATCGTAAGTTCACGGTACGTTCACGTACTGATTCGATTCAACAGCTCAAGTGATACTGGATCATGACCCTTCAGATTAGTTCTTCATACCTTTGTACTGCATAAAAGGAGCCTTTTACGACGTAAGCTATTGAAAATCGATAACGGAGGAGTAGAAATAAAGACATGTTTTGTCCACTTGCTGTTGCTCTGAGAACACTATTCAGAGCACTCGACGATCGGTGTAACGTAATTCACTGCCCCCCCCC
>NMRB01001123.1:59179-71882 GCA_002633025.1 Notospermus geniculatus | reverse complement strand
AACCAATATTCATGATACAATAGACCCTTTGGTATCCCGGGCGCTGGTTTACAGGTACATTCATTTACAGTACACCGTGCCTAATACACCCGTGTTTGAAACCGCCGGGGTTAGACCCGACCAAATCGCTGTCATTAAGTGCGTCGTCAATAGTGCGGCGGTGGAAGGTTGAACCGTTTTATCTATGAATAACCATGTATTGTTAATAAAATTAGGCGTCAAGGCCAGCGGTCTCTTCATTTTAATGACAATAAGGAGGTTACTTTAATCGCCTGCGTATTTCGAAAAGCGTAGGCGTGTTTAGGCCAAAATATGACAATTTTGGGAAGACTTTTCTCCTCCATCAGGCATCGCACTTCAGTGGTTTCTTTTCATTTGGCAGCAGTATATTTGTGCGCAGGGCGCAACGTTGAGATTTTTTCACTATTCAAGAGGATTCGGGAGATATTCAAAAAGTTCATTTTTGACCAATTTTTGGTACAAATTACATAATTTCATTTCATTTCATTTATTTCATTTATTTTAGGCCACCGGCCCATACAAATTTGACAATTTTCACCAATACAGAAGATGGTTTCCAACGGTTCAACATGATTTAGCCCCTATTACACAATTTATGAACCTAATCACATACAAAAAGAAAGAGATAAGGAGCGATGAACCGCCCCCACACGCGCATCAGTGCCCAGGAGGCACTAATGCGCATGTGAAAGAAACTCATCCCTCATCTCCCTGGCTTTGTACAAAAAAACTGACAAGCTTCGCAATGTAACTTCAGATTCGGACTTCATAACCCTTACAAAAGATGCAACATTTGGCTCCAACATAGGCAACAAATTCCTCCTACTCTCTTGGTAAAATGAGCAACTATTCAAGAGATGAAATTCATCATCCAGCTCCCCACTCTGACAAAAAATACAGGGAACCGCTTCCCGTCCAAATCTATTAAAAAAGGAGCCACATCGGAAACTCGCCAGACATTGCCTAAATTTGGAAATGAGTACCACATTCAAATACTTTCCGGTCCAAAAAGAGATTTAAACAACCTATAATTAACAAGTGAAGCCGAATTATCTACACTACTGTCCCATGTTTGTAATGCACAATCCCTCACTCTCTGCTTAAAAATAGAAACAAAATTATCTACATTTTCCACACCCTGATTTAACCATATAAACTGGAAACCTAAAACACACAATATATTACATATCGCTGACGCCCAATTAGTTTTTCCATTTTGGAAATCAACAAGTTGCCTATCATAAGCCATTCTAGAATACCTGTCCAGTGGCATCTCTAATAATCGTAACCAATATCTGATGCACTGCACCCGTGTTTCACACACTAACTTAAACCTACCACACGCACCTAGCACTGCCAAATTATGCGAATGTAAAGGAATCTTCAGGTACCGCTTACAACAATAGTACTGTATCCTCTCTATACACTCAAACTCGTGATGCCCCCAAATCTCACTACCATATAATAAAATAGACTTTATCTTGGAATCAAAAATTCGAAAAAAAACATGATTTAGCAATGTACCAAATTTATACACTGACCTAAAGAGGGCAGCTGATGCCATCTTACCTTTCTCTGCTCTCTGAATTACCACATTATTTTCCGACAAACCTGTTGTAAATTTCACGCCAAGATATGTATATTCATTTACAATCTCTTACTCCTGTCCCTCATAAAACCATCTTTCATCTGCTGCTATTCTACCACCCTTTCTAAAGACCATAACTTTTGTTTTGCTACTGTTCACCTTCAAACCCCACTTTCTATTGTGTCTCTCAAGTATTCTTAACAAAGCTTGCAGGGTTTTCTTATCATCTGCAAATAACACGATATCGTCGGCCAAGAGCAATAAATGTAATCTCGGCTTATCCTCGCCCAGCCATACCCCACGTATACCACTTTTATTAATTTCACTTACCAATTCATCAATATACAAACAAAACAAAAACGGACTCAAAATACATCCCTGTTTAAGACCAACTGTACAATCGAAGTACTCAGACAATACCCCTCTATCTTTTACACACGCCCTCACTGTTTTATAAATTCCTTTCAAAGCATATAACAACCTACCCCTAATTCCTCGACTTTCCAATAACCACATCAATTTACTTCTATTTAAAGAGTCATACGCTTTTGAGAAATCAACAAATGCACAGTAAAAACGACCACCTTTCTTGGAAATATTTCTATGAATTAGAGTATGCAAAGTAAACACACTGTCCATGGTGCTATAATTTTTCTTATACCCTCCTTGGGCTTCTGAAATTACCATCCTTGTCTCTGCCCAAAATCTCAATCTACAATTTAACACTTTTGTATACACCTCACTTAGGACACTACATAACGAAATACCCCTATAATTATTCGGGACATTGGGGTCACCTTTCTTAAGTAATGGTACCACCACAGACTTACTCCATTCCTTAGGAAAGTAACCTGTCAAAAATATCGCATTCAAGATTCTTGTAAAGATGGAAAGTATACATTCTGACCCGGTCTTTACGAATTCAGGAATAATCAAATCTGGCCCAGCGGCCTTACCACTCTTCAATGATTTAATCTCACGCAATACTTCATCTTCAGAAATGGGCTCATTACATATATAAGACATAATCTCATTTAAAGTTTCGTCATTCTGGTCACCGACTGGGTCCTCCCAGTCTTCAACACTTCGCCCCTCTTCATCGCGCCCAACATTCAGCAACTTTTCAAAATGATTCTCCCATTCCTTCATGGTTACCTTATTTGTACCCTGAACACCACGTCGGTCATTGAGCAAGGACCAAAATTGTTTCGAATCATGTAGAGCACCAAGCAATTTATCCGCATTTAACCTTCGCCATTTTTGTTTTCTCTCTGCACACACTGACTTAAAGTCTGCCCTCGCTCTTCTATATGCCTGAAAATCTCTCTCATTCCTGCTGCGCCTAAATCGCCGTAATAATGTTTGACTCATCCTTTTACTATTCCTACACTCAGCATCAAACCAATCATTTTTTACCCTTCTCACCGTTTTTTACACATCCGTTTACAATGTTCTCCAGCCTTACCCAAAATATTAGTCAACTCATTAATAGCTGTATCAATGCCATCCTCCGTACCATCCAAACATTGTGATATATGTCTGACAAATCATTTACCATTGCTGGTGAGCATAAATTTTCAAGAAAACGACTCTCATCTCTCTCCCAAACAAACTTTCCAATCGGAACACCACCATTCCCCTCATTCCTTCCCTCATTACTCAAGTCTGTCATAGTCTCGGCCCTAATCTGGTGACCAAAACTACACACAGTCGGCATATGATCAGATTTAACTCTTGTCCCCACCACAAAATCTATAATAGCAGGAAACAAACAAGTCGACACCAAAAAGTAATCTATGTGACTTTTCCCTTGATGACCCAAAAATGTAAAATGGCCCTCACCGGCATCCACACCCATCCGACCGTTTACAATATGCACATTATGAGTTTTACAAAAATTGATCAACTCCCGTCCCCGATTATTAACCGTTTTATCCCTGGACGCGCGAGGTAATTCAAAACCATCGTACTGGAAAACATCATCTATTTCACCCATTTCAACAAAGTCCACTAATTCACCACAACGTGCATTGAAATCTCCACACAATACAAGATTAACCTGACTCAGATCAACACTTGCCTGAACTAAATAATCTTCAATCAATTCAAAACCTGAAATATTTTTACCAACAAAAAAGGGCGAATCAACCGGTGGGATATACACACACATGTAGAGTACGTCATATGCTGTTCCAAAGACAACTTTCGAAATTTTCAGCAAAATTGCATTTTTCACACTTTTACCAATTCTAGTAAAAAATTTTGATAAATATTTCCTCACACAGACCAATACACCACCACTTGGTCGTCCCCGAGAACCAAACTTATAATCCGCCTCAGCTATATAACTCACAAAGTCGTCAAATTTCAAACAGGAGTCACTCTCGTCTTCACACCAAGTTTCCGTCAGTCCAAAAATATCAAAAGAACGCACAAAATGCACAAAAGTGTCATCACTGACTTTCGTTTTTAGCCCTTCGATATTCCACGACAAAAAGTCAATTTTTGGGCTACCATCATCACTTTCACTGTTCCGCGTTAAAAATAAAGCATTCGGACCTTGACCTGTCTGTTATTCCCCGCCTTGAGTCTCCATATTTTCGTCATGATTTCTGCTCCTGTAGCGGGGTTTCGCAGTTTCTCTACCCTTTGCTCTTACCACAAGTTTACCACCAACATAGTAAGCAATGTTACCCCTATCATATTCTCTTTGTAACTCCTTCCTCTGTGAGGCAGTGAGGTCATCCGTGACCTTTATACCCTGGGGTAGCTTACGCTTGTTGCGACACACAAGAAGCTTATCATCCCTACAAGCAAAGCGGACAATAATCGCTCTTGGTCTATCTCGGGCGGTACCCTCCTTCTCAAGCCTATGACAGGCTGGGATGTCCCTATGGGTCCATCCCTTCTCCGGGCAAGCAACATTCAACACGTTCTTAGTAATCAAATCCTTTACATTCTCTCCATCAGCCTCCGGAATACCTCTGATAACCACATTCTCCCTACGACTGTATCTCTCTAATTGTTCCACCTGTTCCGTAAGTTTCTCCACTACCGACGAATTTTTCGTAACTTCTTCATTTAAGGTATCAACATCCAACTGTAATACGTCAGTCTTTGCACTGATATCTGTGACCTCAGATTTTATCGACACTATGTCTGCCCTTATATTCGATTGCTCTGCCCGTATTTCATTTACCACCGCTTTAATTTGTTTCAATTCACTCGTCAGATCACCAATTGCTGATAATATCTCCTTCGTGCCAGCAGACGATTGTCCTGTTGGCCCGGGGTTTAATTCAACATCGCCGGCTCGCAATAGACACTGCACCACCGCGGTCACATACAAAAGGACAAGCATACAGCACAGCGTTCTATAATGTACATCACTCCATGCACAGTAGGGCGTGTATACACTTTGGCCTGGGCCCCTTCACTTACTGCTGGAAGGGGGAACAAAACCGCCAATTACGGCCCGCCACTGCTCAATATCTACACCCATCCTTTGCATTCAATTCGAACACCAACCTTGCAGAATTTGAAGACCTAGAGTCCTGTGGAATGCAACAAAAACGAAGAAAATTCATGAGCCGCCGTAGGCCTGTCTATACCGTCGGCCATCTTGTCTTCCTTATCATTATTATCATTACTAAGAATTAGAATTTGCAAATTAACTCAACGTCGTGCCCTGCACATATGTATTCCCCAACATTTGGTGTTAAAACGCCAGGTCCCAGTTGCCTTGCTACCGAGAAATCTATGACGAAAAAGTCAAATGGGGTCTCATTCTTTGCTTAATTAGCTAATTAATGAAAGATGAAAGCACATTGTTTTCAATTCAGATGTGTAGAACAAGAGTAGCCATTTCAGAGAAATACATGAAATCGGTGCTACCTTTTTGCTTGAAGAAAATATGAATGGCCATTACGAAGCGCGATTAGGCCAACACGCGGGTAAGTTCATACTTATTCACGTTAAGGGCGTAGAAAACCATTGTTTTGCTACCCTGTACGCTGCTTCATCGGCAGCCTTTACCTGCAGGATAATCACCCGTGGTCAACTTTCCTTTGTCTAGCTGCAGGAGGACAAAGAAAAATTTGAACAACCTACAGGCCTTGTTTAGAGTCATTCAACTCTTTTCTTCAATCCTCCTGCACGTAAACGCAGGAATGTTAACCGCGTATGGTTATCCTGTGGGTGAACGCTGCCGATCAAGCAGCGTACAAGGTAGCAACACAATGGTTTTCTAGGCCCTTAACCTGAATAACTATCAATTTACACGCGTGTTGGCCAACTCGCGCTTCGTAAATACGGCCCGAATTGTTTTCAATCGCCATTTGCAGTGCGCTTCCTTATGGCTACCGCCTCCTTAATAGTTTGGGCCGCACAGCGGGTTTCTTTAAACACAGGGACGACATGGGTGGAAAAGCTCCCAATTTGCAATACGTGCCACGTATATTTCGCACATTTCGCGCATTCTATGTATATTTTACTACGGTACATGTACAGTCATTGACATTAGTTTATCTACACCTACTACCTTGAATATTTCAAATACTACTGGGCCAATTTTAACACTGTTTGTACAACATGAAAGTATATAACCTTGGTCATATTTCTGCATCAAACTTTTGGAAATTTGGAAATATCATAATTATGTAATACCTCATTAGAAAAACCCCTAAAAATCAAAATTTTTATTATGGAATTTTTTTGTAACTTTTGTTACGGGGTTGATAGAGTGGAAGTTTCTAAGGATTTTGAGCTTTGTTTCGTCAAAATATCTTGAGTGGTTGCTGAGATATTTGAGATTATCAAAATTTCGATATTTTGAGAATTTCCAATTTTTCAAAATTTTTTGATATTAGTAGACAGAGGTCACCTAGAAACGTAGGAGAATGAAGTTTTGAAACTTTCAGCGTAAACTGGTTGGAAGTTACAGCTGTCTTAAGTTAGTTTAGCATATCAACATTTTGATATTCTGAAAATATGAATATCTCGGCCCAGTTAAAGCAAAAAGTTCCAAACTTTTGTAAGCCCATATTCTGAGGTTAGCTTTAACTAATGACATCAAAATTTCCTGAAAAACACGAAAATCTCAAACTATCAAAATTTTGATAATCTCAAATATCTCAGCAACCACTTGAGATATTTTGATGAAACAAAGCTCAAAATCCTTAGAAAGTTCCATTCTATCAAAACTACAACAAAAGTCAAAAAAATTTCCATAATAAAAATGTTGATTTTTAGGGGGTTTTCTAATGAGTTATTACATAATTATGATATTTCCAAATTTCCAAAATTTTGATGCAGAAATATGACCAAGGTTATATACTTTCATGTGTTACAAACCGTGTTAAAATTGGCCCAGTAGTATTTGAAACATTCAAGGTAGTAGGTGTAGATAAACTAATGTCAATGAATGTACACTCATGGAAAAAAGTAAATGGACTTTTTTTTTCGTGAATATCTCCAATGTGTGATAGCAAATTTATCTGACTATCTGATGATGTCGAAGTCAGGAAAATCCGGTGAAATCCACCTTTGATAGAAGGAATTTTGTAAAGCCATGTTTTTGGCTACTTTTTTATTTGCAAGTTTTCACCGAAAATTTTTATAGGAGCGTGTTCCTCTCATCCAGAACTTTCATATGATACCTTACATTTTCAATTATTTTAATTAGAAAGGTGGTTTTTAACCACTTTTATCGAAATTATTTTGCACATGCCAGACACACCTTTGAAAAGGCCCTCTCCCGCCTATTATGAGCTGTGTTGTCATTTCTACTTCACAATGAATGAGCAAAACCAAGTCATCGAAGGTTGTGGTCAGACGGTCAATTTCCTAAATAGGGTCAATTTTTAACACGGTCCAATTGTGATACTCCATTGGGTAACTGGCATGACTCAGGTGGTTGACTAACTGTAAACTTCATTGAGCTAAATTCAATTTGACGCTATTTGAATTGTGTGGTGAATTTCCTATCAACTGAGTGCATGCCAATAACCACAGGCACACATCAACAAACAAAAAACTATTGAATGGCCATTGCCTCTGATCTCCTCAACAGGACAATGACAGCAAGGACTGTGCCAAAGGTGTGTCTGGCATGTGCAGAATAATTTTGATAAAAGTGGTTTAAAACCACCTTTCTAATTAAAATAATTGACATTTTAAGATATGATACGAAAGCTCTCGACGAGAGGAACACGCTCCTGTAAAAATTTTCAGTGAAAACTTGCAAATAAAAAAGTAGCCAAAAACATGACTTTACAAAATTCCTTCTATCAAAGGTGGATTTCACCGGATTTTCTGAACTTTGACATCATCAGATAGTCAGATAAATTTGCTATCACATATATTATGCTCAGTCTCCTGCATCGCAATGGTTTGGAGATATTCAAGAAAAACTGCTGTCCATTTACTTTTTTCCATGAGTGTACATGTATATTTATTTTTTACAGGCGGCACCGAATCGGAAAATCAAAACGACCGACACTGAGCGAGTTTATCGGACGGCTTACAAGGTCAAAATACCGTGGCATCAGATGCCGATCCACGAAAATTACGATTGACTGAAAATTTACGAGATGGCTACCAACTGTAACCTGAACATCGCTATACACCTGCCCTCATCGGTTTAACGAGCACATTCGCAGGGCCGAACTCGTTGGTTTCCATACCTTGAATTCTACACTCCTCTCGCAGTGTTTTGTTTCGCTCCGTACCTACACTTCACAAACCACTGCTTCGAATGGCCGGCATTCTGCCAATTTACCGCCAGATGGCACTACTACTGTTCCCGTTGCCGCGCTGGAGAAAGTGTATTAGGATTTTGCTCAGTTGCAGCCTGAGGGCGGGCGCTGATTGGTTGGACAGTAGTGGTGTTATCTGACGGTAAATCGGCAGAATACCGGCCATTCGAAGCAGTGGTTTCTGAAGCGTAGGTACGGAGCGAAACAAAACACTTTGAGAGGAGTGTACTTGAATTCGGACGGGCAGTTCTCACGGCATCCTTAGAATAGAAGTCTTTACTTCTCGAGGTAGGTGACATTTCTGAATCGTTAATATATTTGCATTGCTCAACGGACTTACTCAAGTACGTGATTGACACGCGACTTTCACATGTCCAACAAGAAACTGTTGCAATTTATATCGCAGTCTCCTGCACGATTTCTATTGGAGAAAATTCTCCGTGTTAGTATGCCTGTGTGATTATTCGCCCATTTTTTTTTTGTTCTTTCAGTCCCACAGAAACGCAAGTGATGAAAATAAGCCCGGAAAATAAGATTACCCTCGGTCGGGTGCGAACAAGAAGAGAATGTGTATTTCGTGCTATTTGCCGCCTTAATGGCCCATTGGTAACAATCACTGATGTACAACGCAATGTGAAGGGTTCCGTTGATGTCGATCTAAAAGTTATGTACATGATTTTTATCTCTCAGCCTTGTTTTTAATGCATTTTGTTAGTCATTGCTGTTGCTTGCTTTGTTTGGTTAACAGTCTTTAACAGTGTCGTGTTTCATTCCAGCGGACTTTGAATCACTCCAGAGTGACGGATTTGGCCGTGTCCACGTAACGAAGGATATATATAAAACGGTCGTCTTCTTGAAACCAGCCCCTGATACACTCGGCAACGCAAGCAATGGCCCCATGAAAGACTACAGCATGCCCCTGGAACTTCACCAGGTCGGCTTCAACAAGACTAGTCATTTGTCGGATCGACTGCTGAGGATATGCCGGGAACATCATCCACACATGGAGATATTGGATACAATTTTGAGTCAACGTAGTGAACACGACAGCACGGACGACATGATCTTGCTTCTGCAAGATGAGGACAGTCCACTGGTGGTACGCAGGCGGCTTCTCGAACTAAACGGCGGGAGACGACTAGGCGAGGAGCACCCCTTCCAGGCGGCAGTGAACAGGACGACACTACTGATGCCGAATCTTCATCTCAGCCGTCATCTCAGGCCTCAACTTCACAGTGGTCTCGATGACTGTAAGCATGGCCCCAACAGTTCGTCTATTGGGCAACTCCACTCCATGGTTTCGGATATGACATTCGGTATCGTTTAAATTCAGTAAAGCGAAACTAACTTTTCCCTTTGTTAGCGATTTACCCAGTTCTCGATCGAACATACACCGCTCCACGATGGTGTGGTACGTAACTGTCATTTCGTGTTCAATTTGTTCTTTCCATTTGTGAGGAAATGGACTTTATTGTTGTACTTGTGTTGGCCGCAGAAGAGTTGTTCGCGTGTGAGTGTTAACCGTCAGCTTCAAAACGTGTACAAAGTCGCATGGAAAGCAAGGCTAAACGTACCGACACGACATCAGGAGATAAAAGGAAACGGAATAGGCTTCACAACACATTAGCCGTGGTTACACTACATAAAATCCCCAGGTTTTTTTGGGTCACACCTATGAATTGCCGGGCTTGAAGAAACCCGTGTCTGAAAAACACGGGTTTCTGAGACACGGCAAGCTCGCCGTGCTTTTCGAAATCCCCGTGTTTACGTTAGTTCTTCGCACGGCTACAGATGGCGCAGCCATTACGTAACGTCGTTTTCGCGCCTCGAACAATGTGCGCCAATACAGAAATGACCGAAGAGTCAATGCATGCAGCGCAACTGTCGACGGGCTACTTAACTACAATGCAGTAGTGCGACCTCTCGCCGGAATTTTCGTACACACGGGTTTGACACGGGTCTGGAAAAACACGGGTATTTCCAACAAGTGTAACCTTAGGCCCCGATTACATAGAGCTATACGGTATTCAGTATTCTAGGCACGTTTCGTATAGGGCACGCGTATAGTTTGAATCGAGCAAGGTTATTTCAATGAGTGGTTTACATCAGAATAAACTATTCTGAGGGCACGGTATTCGCTTTTTGTTCGTATTGTGCATGTCCAATTTTTGACCGTATATACCGAATACCGAATACCGAATACCGAATACCGAATACCGAATAGAGTATGCTCTATAGCCCTTGTTACACTACATAAAAAACCCGTGTCGAACCCGGGTTTTTTCTGTCCACACCTGTTAAAAACGCGGTGTAATAATCCCCTCCGAGCTCGAACGGGTTTCGGAGGGCTTAATTTAGGTCCCCGTCACAAAATTTGAGTAGTGTTGACGGGCACCGGGCCTCAGGAGCGATTTTTCAGAGCCGGGCTAGACCCGGGTGTCAAAAAACCCGGGGATTTCTATGTAGTGTAACCACGGCTTATGTAATCGGGGCCTTAGCTATCGCCACACGATGCTGACATTGACAAACCACAATCATATTTATGACAAGTTGGCCACGTCACGGTGAGTCATGCCGTTTGTGGAACATGTTCACATTTTTGTCAACAATGTCATCATTGTGTTTTAAAAGAGGAAGTCTATTCACGTTCCATTTTCATCTCCTGGTGTGGTGACAGTGTATTTTGCCTCTTTTCCATGGTACTTTGTACTCGTTTTGTGGTTGGCAATGATATTACTTCATGTTTATCTCCTACCAATTACCTGTATAGGTGCCGTTTCGTGACACTGTAGTTTTCGGTACACTTTACATGTACCGTGAACGAATATATAACACCATTCATGCATGTACCAAATACGCTTTTACCATCATGATATTTTCTGGTGTTTTTGGCATTGTGATGTTTAATGTTGGTTCCAAAGGTCAAGTCCAATTGATAACAACAAGTGCATTGCACCCAAAACTGTTTGGGGATTTAACAGTGCAGTTATCTGCATTCTATATCAACCGCTCCTGCTGTAAATATGTCGCATCTGTGAATACACACCAGGCTTAAAAGTACGCGTACTGTACAGTCCATTTGAAAGCACGGTGTCAAATATTTGGTACATGTTGGCTACTACTTTATTGTACTTTATTGGGTGAACTAAGTTACCGCTTCTATGTATCGAGCCTTATGTAAAGAAAACACGATATCGCAATAATGGCTTAATTCTTTTATCTGCACTGCTATAGACAACTCGGCCCAAATTGGTATATTTTCGCTTCTCCCTTTTTATAGGCCCCTTTCGAAAGTCGGCCATTTCGGCGCCGAGGGTCAAAACAAATGGGAAAATGCATTAAGTTTTGCCAGAATTTGCAAAAATAATTGTCAGAAACGCTTGAAATTTGGCAGACATGTTATGAGGGCCAATTCATTGAGAAACGTGTGAAAAAAATTGTGTGCCATCGATCGATTTTTGAAGATATCTGCATTTTTCTTTAACTGAACAATAGACAGTTTGAAGTGTCTCTTAATCCACCTAATGTTCAGGTGTAGAAAATCACCAATTTCTCGAAAAATTTATCGATGACACCCAATTTTTTTCTCACAGTTCTCAATAATAATAATAATAATAATAAAACGGTATTTATATGGCGCAGTTCATATATATATCACTGCGCCTTACAGAAAATTAAAAAGACAAAAAAAAACGAATGGCGAAGATAAACACATTGATTAAAAACCCAAAAGGAGGCGGACTAACACCCATAAAAAGATAATGGTGTGGTAATCACCACATTTCTGCCAAATTTCAAGCATTTCTGACAGTTACTTCCGCAATTTCTGGCAAAACGTAATGCATTTTCCCATTTGTTTTGGCCCTCGGCGCCGAAATGGCCGACTTTCGAAAGGGGCCTATATACACCAGTGTTTCAGTGGGCGACTGTCGCCCATTTGTTTCTGAAACACCTGGGTCCTTATTCACAAAGCATCCGTACGCTTTAACGGATCCGTTAAGCCTCCGTTACGGTTTGCGCCGTATTCACGAAGCATCCGTACATTTACGCATCCGCAGAACACGTGCGTAAAATAGCGAATTTTTGCGGGAACTCCAGGGTTCCCGTTAAGGCTTGCGGATCTCCGTCGGGCTCACTGTGCATCTCGATTTAATACATTTAGCACTTGATTTTTCGTCCGCATCACGAAATGCCTAATTTTTACCCACAAATGATCATTTCTGCAGTGTACATTAAGTATACATGTATAAATCGCTATGTTTGGACTGAAAAAAATATAGAGTATATATAGCGTTAAAACTTGTTTATTAATTTGGAAAAATCCCAGGTTTAGATATTC